>JARKIC010000779.1:0-196293 GCA_029378375.1 Mycena olivaceomarginata | reverse complement strand
CTGGACCAAGTTTCAGTACGAAACAAACCAATGCACGGGAAGAGCGACCCTCTGGCGGGAGGGAAGACCTGGAGAAGTTGATGAGATGGATTTGTTAGTGAAGCCCACCTCAGTGAAGTGCACCAGACAGAGGTCATCGTACCTGTTTTAAAGAGTGAATGAACATTTTCTCAAGGTCCATACTTGGGGTAAAGGCCGTCGCGAGGTGTGGTATATTTTGTATTTATGTTTTTTTGTAATTTAATTTAAATTTGGTAAGAGGATTATTAGTTAAGTTGAGTGGGTGATCACAAGCCTTTCTGTTCCGGAGTGCTATTCGAATATCAAGTGAGTCGATTTGATTTAAGAATGACCAATGTTAAGCTTTACTGAGGCAAGAATCAAGTCATTGCTCGTTTTTGAGACCATCTATGATCATCTGGAGTTATACAGCTCGGAGCGATGGTAATTAACAATAGTGATTGAGGCCTGTGTCTAGGTTTTTGGAAGTTCATTGGGACAGGTGCGGAGAATCTGACACCAGATCGTGCTCTGCGTTTTGCGGATCGCAGCTGCCTCGTGCCCTGATACTATGGAGCCGTCCGCATTTTTCTAGATATTGCGTCATAACATTGATATCCTCTGCGGCGCGGGAGCCACCGCGCTTGCCGGGCATCGAATTCATCGTCGCTACGTCCTTGAGCTTGGTTGAATCCTTAAAGTCTTTGCGGGTCCAAAAGACCACGTCGGGGTACTGTTTAGGAGTTGCGAGGACCAAGGCGCTTTCAGCGACAGGAAGCAAAGAAGAGGTGGAGGTGGAGGTGGAGGTGGTCGAAGACGTCGCCGAAGCTCCGGATTGAATAGTTGGAACAGCGGGAGACCAGCAGTGATGAGGAGAGCCTGGTGGACAAAATCAAGTCTATGCAGCAGTCCTGGCTCAGGCCCCCAACTGAGCGTGACCGGGATAAAAATTCCAAAATCAGTGAAAACGATGCTATTCCATTAGCCAGAGCTCTAGTACATCCTCAGAATTTTGGATGCAATTCACCCTTACCTTCTTTATTTTTTTCTGTGTATTTTCCTCTGGCCTGAATTTGGGCCAGAACACAGCAGTTTGGCACGGAAGGACTCCAGGGAGGCTTAAAAATGACAGCGACTGTGGAATTTTGGTGTTCTGAAGACACTGAGCACTGTACAAATTTATTTTTGAATTTATACCGATTTCCAGCCATTTTTCGTGACGTTCGACCAATTCGCACTCGCCTGCGTGACGCGTGACTGTCGAATTGAACGAAATAATCCAGCAGTAGGTAGGAAATGATATAGGCCTCCTGGTCGCAGGCACCGAGATGGAAGGAGGGTTTCCAATCTTCGGACCGCTGACAAGAATGTAAGTGAATGTCTTTATGCCACGTTCCTCCAGCCATTCGCGGCCCCCGGATTTTACAGTGTGCGCGGAAACAGCATCTGTGGATATTGTAACAAAAGAGTGGTTGAAGTCGGGGCTTGCAGACAAGGTCAACTATACGGATTTTATCAAGATCAATGAAAAGTAGAATATATTCCAATATATCATATCGTATCATATTCAACCTCTTAATATGATTATGATTCGCTACGAATACAATACGCGGTCTGCCTGGCGAATATGATACGGATAGAATATAATACGGAATTTCCATATGCGTATCATATTTTGGCCCACTAGTGCGCGCACCACCAGCTAGCGTTCTAGATCTGATGTATACTATACATGCAAGCCAGTAATCTGGGTTCAACTCCCAGCCTCCGGCATATCACGGGGTCTGTGTCGTTTCTTTTTTTGATTTTGATTTTTTATCTCGAGTTCCTGTTGGTGGGTCTGTAAATTAACCTCTAAATCCGCCGCGCTCTTTATGGCCTCTGCCGGCTATTCAAGGCAAGACAAGCATCAGTCAGTGCATCCTGGCTCTTTCTCTTCGACTTCAAAATGTCCTGACCTGTCTTTCCTGGGAGCAGGAAATGCTAGCATTCATCGACAATTCGAATATGACAGTTACATGGGAAAATTTTTGTGAATTGCTCCATACACAGAGTGTCCTTCGCGGACGACAGCGCATGCCGGACGACAGTTACGTGGGAAAATTCTGGAGAATTGCTCCATACACGAGTGTCCTTCGAAGACGGACAGCGTATGCCGGATGACAGTTGCGCGGGAATATTTTTGTGAATTGCTCCATACACAGAGTGTCCTTCGAAGACGGACAACGCATGCTGGACGACAATGCATGGGAATATTTTTCGTGGATTGCTCCATCCACAAAGTGTCCCTCGAGGACAGACAGCGTATGCCGGACGACAGTTACGTGGGAAAATTCTGTTTAATTCCTCCATACACAGAGTGTCCTTCACGGATGGACAGCGTATGCCAGACGACAGTTGTGTGGGAATATTTTCGTGAATTGCTCCATCCACAGAGTGTCCTTCGAGGACAGACAGTGCATGCCAGACAACAGTTGCATGGGAATATTTATCTTTTTGAATTGCTCCATACACAGAGTGTCCTTCAAAGACAGACAGTGCATGCCGGATGACAGTTGCATGGGAATATTTTCGTGAATTGCTCCATGCGCAACATGTCCTTCGAGGACGGACAGCACATGCCGGACGACAGCTACGTGGGAAAATATTTGTGAATTGCTCCATACACAGAGTGTCCTTCGAAGACGGACAACGCATGCTGGACGACAGTGCTCTCGGGCGGGAGCTCCAGTTCCTCGACCTCTCGCCATATAAGTGGCGACCAAAAATAACGCCCCCATCTGTTTGAGCGCATTTCTGGGTCGAATCTCTGCAAATAAAATTGTAGCATAAAGTTTGAGCAATGCTGCAATTTCAAGCATATTTGCATGAACAGTGAGCCCAAATAGCTATCAATATGGATGGAATAAAATATGACTATACTCTACCCTTTCAACGGTGACTCAGCGATGGATCAATGGATGGCTCGGAGCGCAGCTTCAAGAGAATAATTGAAGCAGATAACGTGGGGCTCAGAACTCGATACTCAAGCGAATTGACTCAGAGGAGCGGCTTAGATAGTGATAGTGATAATATTATACACAGCACAAGACAGGCCCTCGCTTCGCTCCGGGAGCTTCGGAGATCAATACATAGTCCGAGGAAGTGGTAAATTTTTCAATTTTAAAGACATACATGACAACGAATGGAATTCAACAGAAGATATCCAAAGAAATTCGCTGAGTGAACCATATCTGCCACTGGCAAATCACTCAACCCCTGAGCGGTGTTAGAAGGTTCAGGGTGCATCGAAGTAGTTCGTGTGAACGAACAGACTCTCGGAGAACAGAGAGGCAGAATTCTAACTGACCCCGTCAGACCGGGTCAGTGACAACACTGTGGACCTCAGCGATCGTACCACCACCCTCCTCTTTGACGACTACCGCTCCGCCCCATGCGCTGTGCCCAACGGCCTCCCTCAGGGATCGCCCCTCAGCGCCCCTCTCCTCACTCATCTTCGCAGACGAGCTCCTAGGGGACAGAACGTCGGATACATTGACGACAACGCGAGGCTGGACGTTGATTACAGCGTCGAGGAGACCACTGCCGCCCTTCGCGACCACATGGAAAATGACGCCGTACCCCACTCCAAGCGGCTCGGACTGGACTTCGACCTCCCGAAGTTCCAGCTTATCCATTTCGTCTCCCCCCGCCGTCACAATGACCACTACCGTCCTATCCCCCTCACCGTTAGCGACATCCCCATCGCCGCCTCGGATAGCGTCAAACTCCTTGGTGTCATCCTCGACAAGAAATTGTCCTTCCGCAGCCACGTCGAGCTCGCGCAGAAGCGCGGCACCAAGGCGGTTCTAGCACTGTCGCGCATCTCCTCCCCCACCTTCGGCCTCCCTCACGGGCACATGCGGCAGCTCTTCTTGACCGTCGTCGTTCCCAGGATGGAGTACGCGCTCCCGGTATGGTACAAACCGGTCTCCTCGAACGAGGACGCACGCAGTCGGGCACGGTGTGGATCGACCCAACAACCAGCAGAGCTTTTATAAAAACCCATTCCATTTTAATTTCCCATTCTGTTTGTGCCCCGCCACTTGCCGGCCACTCGCCATCATTAGTGGCGGTCAGAGTAGACGATTCTGGGCGGCCCAGAAGCCATGACCTCGAGCTCACCGTGGATTGCGAGTGTTTGCCTCATAGCTTGCCCACCACTGCACCAATCACCAGGTTCTCGCAGATTTCGGCTCAGAATTGCCGTGGCTATCGAATGCATGGGACGCCGTAATTTTCCAAGCAGGCATGGGCAAGCTCTGCATTGAAAAGGCTAGGGACAATTTGTACTACAGCCAACATCCTCCTTGGCGTCAGTGGGATTCCAGGCAACGCACCGGACTCTGAAGTCGATTGCACCTAGCTCCGGTTTCCTGCTGTCTGCGTATCACATTCGCCCTCTTTGGTCCCCGTCTTCTGGACGGAAATCAAACTCGCAGCCAAGTACGGAGTTTGAAATGTGGCACAGCCACAGAATAGCCTATTCACCCCTAGGCCACCTTAGTTCCCATAATATGATATGGCCTCCTGATCCAATGTTCTGCACCCCATAATTTCCGCTCACGCCACACGCAGAGCTCTGGTCTGCTGGCACATTACAACGCAATCACCTGCGACAAGTTTTAGCCTGAACCATCGAGTGCATAGTGATTATCGACCTATTTTTCTCCCCGCACACCTTTTCTCCCCAATGACCGAGCTTTTTGTTCAGTGTGCGACTCCCACCACACGTAGTGCTGCCAATCCCCTGAAAAATGTTTCCCCAGCACCACTCGAGCCCCGGTCGGCCAGTTGATGCGCTGTAAAGGCGCGCACCGAACGGATTGAACCCGCCCATCTTCGCCATGCGTTCCGCGACGCGCTGCTTTCTGGCAGCCTCCTCTTCCGCCTCTTCGTCGCGCTCCTCCTGCACTTCTTGCTGCTGCGGCTCTTCCTCCGCCTGTTGCTGCTTCCGTTCGAGTTCTTGCTGGCGTTCCCATCGCTCTTCCTCCGGCTCTTGAGCCTCCCGCTCTTGCTCTGCTTCCTCCCGTTCGTCGTCATCAAACTCCCCCCGCGCAGCAGCACTCGTGATATCGCCCTCGCTAACACCCGCGCTCATGGGCTCCGTCAAAGGCGGGGCGGGGCATGGGTGGGTGGGAGAACGCAGGTGCAGGCGTCTTGACGACGTCCTCCTCTTCCTCCATCTCTGCCTCCTCCTTCTCCGGCTCGGGCTCATTCTCCTCTTGTGCCTCCTCCTCAGCCCGAGTAGCTTTATGACAGGGATGGCCTCGACGATGGGCTCGACATCGAGGACAAGCACCGTCTCTTCGGCAGGCGTATCCTCCACAGGCTCTTCATTGACCTCTTGCGCGGCCGACGTAATGTCTGTGCTCGCAGGCGGCGGCGGCGGCTCCCAACGAACGACGCGCGCTCCTCCGCAGGCGTCACGAACACCTCGTCCGTGTCCGCAGTCTCCGTCGAGGTATCTGCCGCTGCGGGTGCTTCGAGTACCGCGTCTACTGCAGATTCCTCCTTTGCGGGCTCCGCGTCCGCTTCACTCTTGACAGGCTCGTCTTGAGCGATTGCAGTGTCTCTCCTTCGCCTTCCATCTTCGCGGGCTCCTCCTGCGTCGCAGTTGTCTCTTCCTGCGCTCCCGCAGCCGACTCTTCTGCAGTCGGCGGGGGCATCGGCGACGGCGCCCTCTTCTTTCGTGGCGTGCGGCACGGCGCGGGCCCGCGGGACAGGCATCGCTTTGGGGACGTGGTATCCGGCAGAGGAGAGAGGGTGGGGCGGGAGGAGACATGGCGGGAGGGGAGAGAGCGGGTGTTTCTGGAGTCTCTGCGGAAGAAGGAATAGGCGTCTCATCGACAACCGGCGCGATGATCGGTTCGGCGGACGGGGCTCGCAGTAAGGCATCCTTCGTTTATATTGGGTGATCATACTCCGCATGAACCCCTCAATTCATTCCGGCCTCCTGCTCATTTCCTGCCGCAAGTTGTCCCGGGCCGTTGCACTGACACTCTTCTAACCAATCACTCACCCTTTGCCTGACCCAGCGTCACATACCCTCGAATTTTCTTTTCCGGCATTGCTGGCGCAAATTAGCTTACTTACGGTCGGGTGAAGATGGTGAGTCCATCTTTTGGGTTCCCATGGTGAGTTCGTCAGCAATGTTGTATTATTTATTACTTTGGACCACTATTGACATATTCCTTGCAGGCTTGACGCGTTGGCATCGTGATGATTGTCCCACAATCCAGTAAGCACCACATCGACTCAGCATATGTGTGCGGTACCGTCGTATCACGTAGCGCTCTGAATTTGATACTGACAAAATTGATCTGCGACAATGCACTTAATTCTGCAACTTCCTTCCACCTCTATCTAGCCAATTTAGGTGCGGTCTCCAACGCGTCTAAGGAGTGAGCACAAATAATTTCTAATTGATCTTTTAGACTTCGTGTTAAGGACGGAATGTATCTCCGGTGCTTTACTTCGTATGGATTTCTCTACGATGTTAATTGTTACCTTTTCTTTATGGTCTCGATGTGTCCCATCTGCGGCCCACAGCTGCGCCGTGATTTCGATTTGATATTTTAACAAGAGCGCGCTGGGGCGCATCGCGTCTTAGCACTTCGGTTGGGGCATCTATTTTTGATCACATGGCTTCATTTAGCTCTCATCCGGTAGTTTGGGCTGATTTAACCTAGAACGCCCATAACGCACTGAGGCCTCAGCTAATCTTTTTTCTTCTGACCTCCCAATCTATCGTCTCCTTCCCTGACTTTTGCCCTGGACTTTAATTTGCCCTTCGGTCCAAGGGGGATCGGGATTAAAATTTCGGAGTCAGGGTCGGTTTTAGGCGTAGAAATGGGTCGGCAATCGAAATCAGATTTTTTCAGATTTTTCTGACCAGCCGTTCCCAAGAGAGGTTTTGATGGCAAATGTGAATATTTCAATCATTTTTTTCGATTTTTTCCTGATTCTTTCGCATGGTTTTGGGCACTTTTTGAAAAAAAATGGCCGGACCCCCCCCCCCCCCCCCCCCCCCTCTCCCCCTCTCCCCCGTGGAAAATTTCAAAAAAAAATCGGAAAAATCCCCAAAAAAATCAGATTTCGATTGCCCACCCATTTTTAAGGCTAGAATCGACCCTCTGTCCGAAATTTTAATCCCGAGTTCCCCTTGCTTCGGTCTTCAAGTTCATTGCCACAAGCCCTCTGTTCTCCTTCGTTTGATCTTGAATTAATCTACTTACCCGGGCATATGATGAGCGAGAGTATTTTCCAGCTTGCGGTTTCACGATAAATGGCGCGGCGGTGATGCTTCCGGGCATTTGAAGGTTAAAATTCCGGTTGTTATCGTGTCAGCCAGAAGCTCTCTTTTCTGTGAGCTTTGAGTCCGGTCTACTATTATCCTGTGTTTTTCTGTATTCATGTACGTGTGGTTTCAACCTTTGCAAATATTCGGCCTGTCCTTAGCATCAAGGAATTTTGGAGCAGATTTCTGTGTTGCTCCCTTCTTTACGATCTTTACGACTACCTTTCGATCTACTTTTTTTTCTTCTTCCTTACGATCTTCATGATTTACGACCAAGTTCGTTTTTACATCTTTTTGGCTGTTTTGTTCTCCAACTTTTGTGGATCTCTCACACAACTTGAGGGGTTGCATACAACTCATATTTTATTAGTCTGGATATAGTCGTGGTGCTTCCAACTCCCTCGGTGTACAACCTATTGGGGATTATTTTGATGGGAGTGATGAGATCAGTGCACGGCTTCTCTCTTTCAAACTTTGACCATCTTTGGCCTTTTGGGCTATCCCTGGAAGCCCAGAAATTGGTATCCACCCCTCAAAGTCCAATATCATCACCAACATCCCCCAAACACTGGTATATGGACATGTCCACTAGTCTGTTGACTTTTCGACTGGATTTCCCCTGTTGCATCCCCGATCCTCGTAATGTCTGAATTTTGTCCTATAGGATGCCAATACAGTTCAGCCTCTGCACACGAGACTCTCAAGCACATTCTTGAATGAAAATGTCCCCACCGGGCGCCGAAAATGAGAAACATTGAGATTCGGCAGTAACGGGATTAATAGCCGGATCAATCGATCAACCGGCAGATTCGGCCAAAATGTAAATATTCTGTAAGTCAACTTCGCAGAGCTGTAGGCAACCCAAGTTGGATGCATAAAATGTTGTCAAGGCTACAAAGACATGTTGCATGCCGGGAACTGCAAAGGCAATATAGTTGCAAGCAGTATCAAGCATTCGAGCAAAAGTTGGTTTCAAGTCGAGTTGTAGTGAAAGTTTCGTGATTTTCGCCCGAGTTGTATGGAATACTTCAAATTTGTGAAAAAACATGTTCTGGAATGTATATAGGCCTCCGAAATAATTGTGATTTGTAATAAGCTGGCCACGCAAGTTAGGATCAGCTGCTTCACTCTTTTGTGCGGCATTAAATTGCTGTTTGATCAGAAGCTCCTTCTCTTTCAGCAGTGCCTTGCTTGCAATGTCTGCTCGCAACTTATCATCCTCATCGCCGAGTCTTGTCATGTGCTCAAAGCTGTTACATAAGTTTGGAAGCAACACTGCAGGTATCGAATAGAAGCCATTGTTGCTTGCTTGTGTAACAATCTCTTGTGCATCACGCGTTGCACGGGTATCGTTGGTGAACTGGGCATCTGAGAAATCAAAATCAAAACCATCGAGTTCAACAGTGGTTTGCATGGGGGTTAGCGATGATGTCGATGACGAGACTGCATTCCACTTGCCTTCGTACAGAATGGTACTACCGGTGACGCCTATCCATGCGCGGTTTTCCTCCGGAAGTCGTCCAGAGATACACAATACTCAGGCAGGCCACCCTCGTGCCGAACGGTGGTGAGCAACCGGGAAGAAGTATTTGCACAGTCCGACTTTGAAGCGCCTCTTGGTTCACGCTACAGGTGGAGATAATTATGCGTAAATGCTTAGGTGGCCAGCTACCCGATAAAAAATAGTACTTGGCCATTGCAAGTCTTGCCTGAGCACAAGCTCCATGTTATTTTGGCAGTTTGGTCTTGTGTTACATTCCTGTTGGGGCTGTTCTGTGCAATTTATCCCTATGCTTCACAGAAACAATTATTTATGACAGTGTTTTGATAAATCAAATTCATGCATGTCTCGGTGTTTGTACAAACTATCGGCTGGGTGATCAAACCAGTGTGCAGTATATATATAATATAGTAGCAAGAAAACAAACATGCTGGATCACCAGAAGTAATTGGTTATCTCAATTTAATGTCTATGAGTAGGGATAGGTTCGGTGCAAGCCCTGTTCTGACGATGCCGCAAGATGCCGCAAGATGCCGCGAAATGTCGCGCCAAACAAATAGACTGAACATTAAAGTAAATACGCCCACGCGGGCCTTCATCATAAGGGGCTTGCTTCAAAGTCCCGAAATAGTTGGGGTAGGTCTTCGCCTTCTAGCACCTAAACGCGGCCCTCAAATCTTCGGAGATAACTGGTAAGCCCTTTAGTCGGTCAGTATACGGACAGATTTACAACAGAGTTCAAGGCGACTGTCGCCTCGTCGGGGGAGGTGAAGCCGGAAAGTGAGTGTCGTGTGACTTACGTAGAGTACCGGGTGGTGAATCCAGGTGTGCATTGACTCCCTTGCTAATGCCATCCAATGCTGATGGATCGTATTAGCTCTCCTTTTCTCAGACAACCGTACAGAAAAGAATTAACTACCCGCAGCCAAGCCGGGATATCCTTTGTGTGCTGACCATACGTCTGGATGAAAGGTAACATGCAGCTGACGCCGGGACAAATGACAGTGCCGTCGGAGCAAAGGCGCAAGAGCTCACCCGTATTGCGGGACAATGTAGTCCTTTCATCACCCTATTTATAAAATTACGACCTCTGTCCGTCCGTCTGAAGCCTTGCTCACAGTGGGCGCCAATGGCGGAGGGGGGAACTCTTCATGGGTTTTTTGGACTGGGATCTGTAGTTCACATCGTATAGAATACGTGGGTGAGGGCGCAGCCCAAACGAATGATGGAGAATGTGTGCGTGAATATTTTTTGGGGGGGCGAAGGTGGAAGGTGCTGCAGATGCATGGCCCGCTCCCAGTGGGTGACAATGGCGGAGGGCGGGACTGAACTGAACTGAACTGAACTGAAGTTCTATTTACGCCGTACCTGGCCCGGTGGCTATGCAGCAGTACCCTAGATAAACTAGACAGTGGTAAGTAAGGTAGCTAAGTTGGGGTTACATATAGAGACCATTTTTCTAAGTATGCGGGAGGGAGAGATAAGTAAAAGGTGGTAAACTAATTGGGAAATAAAGTGCAGTGAGGACGCGAGGATTGGGTAACTAAGTGGGAACAAGATTGGTAGTGGGAGGCGACGGTATTTGGTGTTGGTAGGTACAGTAATTATAGGTAAAGTAGTCTAGGGAGAGAGAAGGAGAGAGAGAATGGAATAAGAGAAAGGAGACAGATTAGAACTCAGCTAAAGCGACGGGTTTGGGTGATAAACGTGATGACAGGTTTGAGAAGTCTGGGGTGATTGAGCAGGGTGCGTACGTCTACAGCGCCAAGAATACCTGCGCTGTACGATGCGAGTTGGAGCGGGGGCCGGAGGTGTTCCAAGCAGGACAGTGGAGGAGGTAATGAGTGCAGGTTTTCATCATGGGTTTTTGACTGGGATCTGTAGTTCACATATAGAATGCGTGGGCGAGGGCGCAGCCCAAACGAATGATGGAGAATGCGTGTGTGAATATTTTTTTGGGGGGGCGAAGGTGGAAGGTGCTACAGACGCACGGCCCGCTCCCAGTGGGCGCCAATGGTGGATGGCAGGACTCTTCATTGGTTTTTAGATCGGGATCTGTAGTTCACATCGTATAGAATGCGTGGCCGGGTCTGCGGCCCAAACGAATGATGTAGACTGCGTGGGTGAATTTTTTCCAGGGGGAGAGGGGAGGGCAGACGGTGGAAGATTTGTGGCCACTGGCAGCGGCAATGTTACAGAAATACAGCGGGCAACCTGAGGGCCAGGGGTTGAGTTCGAATTCACAAGCATAGATGTGGCAAAGGTGAATAAATAATAATAATAATCTCTCTCTTATAAAATAACGGTTGCCCGTCCGAAGCCCTTCAAGCTCCTTTTATGGACTTTATGGCCTGAGAGTGTGAATAATAATAATAAGATAGAACAAGACTTGAACGAGTACGAAATCCAGGTTCAAGTGGATGAAAATAAATTGGGCCGACTTGAATGCTCTGCGAAGGGGAGAACATCTGCCTCTTCCCCCATTGCCGAAGCGTAGCAACCAAGATGGATGGGCGGATCTATCAGATCTGCCATCGGGGGTTTTCCTGATGGCTTCCGCTGACATCTTCCCTCGAGCGATATTCATCATTTCCGCTGGCTTTGCATCAATGATCCACTAGGGGCCTCTGTAAAACATCAATCAAGTGGAGAGCAGCCGGTGAAGCCGGCTGCTAACCGCTTGTATACCGTATAATTACGTTCAAATCGACACCAAAATTTTGGCTTTTTCGCGATTTTCAGGCATTTTTTTGGCCTTCGTGACGTTCTGGAGGTTCGACAAAGGTCTCCGTGACCCACGACCCTGACCAAATTTCGATAACGATAGAGGGGTCTGTGACCCGTGACTATGTCGTAAACTGAGAGAGATCCAAACACCTGGGATTTACACCCGACTTCGGGAACGGATCCGAGATCGGTCTCCCTAATGTAGGCCCGGACCCTGGCGACCCGTATGAGCTTTATCGGTTCTTGCGGAATCCACGTATACTCAATGCTAATCATAGATAGAATCGTGACCCACCCAACATGACATTTCCCAACAGCAATGTCTATCTCACAAATCTATATGACCCTAGTAAAATTTTGAAGCTGATGAATCAATTCAAAGAATTATAATTTATCAAGGAGAAGTTCGCCGGCCATGTTGCAGCACAGCATAAATTTACAGATCAGAGCAAGAGTCTTTGTGCACCTGGTACTCATGTGGAAATCCAAACAGACATCTTGGAGTGGCTATCGCCACAGCCTCTCACCAAGGAATGTATCTTCTGGACCACAGGTATAGCAGGCTGCGGAAAATCAACGCTCTCTGCAACTGTTGTCGAAAATCTTCGTGAGAAGCACACACCTGTCGCAGCTCAGTTCTTCATCTCTCGTAACATTCCCGAAATAGTCGATCCAAGCAAGATCATTCCCACAATTGCAAAGCAGCTCGCTGAATTCTCTGCAGCTGCTGCTAACATTATTCATGGTGTGTTGGAGCGTGGCTTCCCTCCTAGGAAAAAGCAAGTAGAGGAACTTCTATTAGCTCCGATCCGAGAACTCTCCAAATCTCGCGATGTGGTCGTCATTCTCATTGATGCGCTGGATGAGCTCGAGAACGCAACTGACAGTGTCATGGAGATCCTGTTATCAATTGCGCCAAGGGACTGTGACCTTCCTGATAATGTCCGATTCCTCATTACTTCTCGACCAGAGCCTTGGGCCGACATCTCCGGGTCCAAAAAACCTCTCGAGCTTGCGGTGTTCAAACGGCGTGCCCTCGAGACAGAATCATCTGTGAATGCGGGGATGATTGGCCAAATACAGAACAATTGGCGGAGCTATCCGGAAAAGCAAATGACCTCTTCCACCATGCTGCAACGGCTCTTCAGTGGATCAAGCAGCAGATTGACGACCATAACAGTTGGCGTTTGAGCGGATATAAGGTCAAGGCCCCTATCGCTTCGACGCCGTCCCTGAGAATCCTCGCCGGACCCGAAATATTTCTGCAGAGATGGCTCGTCGTGTCGTTTCACGTTGTGAGCAAAAGATACTACTGATTTTCGGCCCCTTGTGGATTATATTATACGAGAGAAATTTGGGGCATGGACACTACCTTCCAACTTGCCCGCCGTGTCGGGAGCAGGGTGGGTAGAAAAAGCATCTACACGGAGGCAAATCCCACGGGCCTTCTCGAATGCGTCATTTCATATTGCGCGAGACCTCAAAACGTGACATCGTATGGAGATCCGTTTTCTGGCGACAGCCAGCGCGATTCTGAGCAAAACTGTCTATCAAGGAACAAAACAATTTGTTTTTGCATTGCGAAAGAAATCATGGTTGGCTCGAAGAAGTATCCAAAAGTCAAAGGGTTTTGCCGAAGTATTTTTCTACTCATCGATGAAAATTATGTCTGTGATAACAACATTTTTCTCGCACAGCAATTATGGCAAGAAACATCTCAGGGAGCTGGCCACCGGCGCTGGACTTTGAAGAGTTCAAAGATGAAATACTGTAGACACAAGGGTGGTTATCTTGTCATGACCGGTGTAGATCCAAGGTGGAATCTGGGGAGCGGCGAGAGTAGTGACCCAAAACGATGCTTTTGATCAAGTTGACCGGAGAGTTCCGCGATTCCGCCAACCTAGCCTAAAATGGACATCTGCGGGACTCTGGCCGGTGCCAGCTCTGTGGGTCCCAGAGTTGACGGGATAAATACAAGTCGTCGATTTTAATCTTTCCTTAAAACCCTCATGTCAACACCCACTCCCAAGATTTTTGCCTTTCCCAGCCTTTCCTCCGACCTCAATTTTCTCCCCGTCGCCCGGAACCTTGATGACATTGCCATCCATCATCTTCCCCATAAAATACACGCTCAACAGGGAGTCGAGAAGGTGGACAATATTACGTGGAGTAGGAAGATGCGCACCGTCTGAATTACTTGTCCACCAGCTCAGAAAATCCCTCCACGGTCGCGCTTACACAAAGGCGGGGATCAAAGATTTGAGAGCAGCCAGGCTGACAATGAGCAGTATGAATGTGCGCCATTTTCCCGCGTCTTCTGCCGCACGCAACTGACATTCGGGACGGCTGAGCCTGGAAGGTATAGCGGAGTCAGGCCTGCCAACATAGATGCGAATGATGTTGTTGAAAAGCTGTAATGAAAGACGAATATCTTTAGACTCTGGACATATATGACCTGAGAAACACCTGTATCATGGAGTTCCATACCGGGGGTAATATTTCACGGGAAATTGGCAGGAGATGACTCTGAGCAAAACTGTCTGCTCAGATTTGGCGTAGCTGCCCTCGTTCTTATGCGTGCTTCACCGGGACGTTATTCCCGGGCGATCGAGAAGGACGGGACGACTCATTACGAGATGGAATACCGCCTCCCCCGTGGCTCCGGGACGTTCTCCATTTGACTACAGTCCCCGTTGAGTACGCAGAGGATGATGGTACAGAGAACATGACGGACGCCGAACAGCGGGCGAGCGGGCTGGCCAGGGAGGAGGATTTCGACGATAATTTGGTTGTGGAGCTCATGGAGAACCTGACAACGTCTGGCGAGGTGTAGAATGACTTGAAGACATACAGTTCCGTTTGACTTCGCGTGAATGCGCAAGAGTTATGTACTGCCAAGGATCTCTTTCATTGCCGGTGTTGATTTGAACGAGATTATACGGAAAATAGTAAAAGAGCTTCATTAGATTCCACCTATCAATACACAAGGTGTGCATGCCCCCTGCTACTCCCCCCACCACTTTTGCGTTCATTCCTTGTTTTTCTTTGAGGTCCCATTTTTGTTTTATTTTGCCGTCGCTGTCGCTTTTTCAGTTCCCTTGCCTTTCTACGGTCCTCGTCGTTCTTTCGAGGACACTGTACTCGCACCTTGGTAACACCTCCGCGGGCTCCCTCCTCCTCAGCAGCTCGAAGCTCAAGTCGTACAAAACATCAGCAGCGCGTCTCACAAGACACGAGGGCAGCTCGAGATGGAGATTGTTGCATTGCAACAAGAGCTTGCGCTGGCGCACAGGAATGTGACCGTGCGCGACCAGATTATCGAGATAGAGGAAGGGAAAAAGGCGAAAGCAGCTGGGAAGGAGAGTAACAAGCTGGAGAGGGAGCGCAAAAAACAAAAGAGGGAAGAGGTGGAGCGGGCATGGGGAGAAATGAAGCGCAAGCACGCCGATGAAGTCGAAAGCTGGACGGCAGATTGCGCCAAGCTGGTCCAACAGGGTGTCAAGAAGAAGGACTCACCTCCAAAGCCGAAACTAGCGAAGAAACCCAAGGTACCAGCTGTAGATGTGGTGGTGGGCACCGACGGGATCATGATGGGCTGATGGGAAACCGGTAACTAAAATTAACCGGCGAATTCGTGGTCTGCTCTCGTCTTCCTCCTTGCTACCGCAATTCGACTTCGGCCATCCTGCAAACTGATTAAATGGGTAGTCTATATGCAATATAATCAAATGGGCTTCAAAATACAGCTGCGTCACAGTCATACTCGCCAAAATCAGCATCGTCCGCATCGTAGTGGTCCCGAATAATCTCCTCCTCTTCCTGCAGTACTGGAAGGTCAGCATTCGAGTTCAAAGCACTTGCGAGAAGCTTTGTGTGCTCTTGGAACGCGTGAACAAGCGCGCGTTGCTTGTCTGCGAGTCTCAGGATGTGTGATTTTTTGGGAATCACAATATTCTCCCGTGCCTGCTACCTCATGTCCCTAGATTATACTTAGCACCACATAAGCCCTTGCGGCCCAGTCTAGAAGATGACATAACCAAAAGATATGTAATTGTGGTGCAATGAGATCTGGTCACAATATGACGCCCAGGTTTGGCAAGGGAATAAAATAGGCTTCCATGAAGCTGGGTAATACATGTATGGGACCTTCTCTGCAGAAGAGATATCGGGATCACCTGAGGATAGTCTCTTGTAAACAGAACTACAACAGATCTTCACTTGTTCCTTGTGTGTTGTACGGTGAGGAGTACTGGTGTTGAGTAATGCGACAATAGCTGGGAAAGGGAGAGGAATATGCTACAACAAATGACAACGGGCCCCACAAAGTGTATTGGGGTGATTTTGATGACTTTTCAGGAGAGTAGGGATTCCAGGTGATAGGGTTCTGGCATTAAGAGGTAAGACAAAAGGCAAAAAGGTAAAGTCGAATCTCACTCACGTGTGGATTGTTCACTGGTATGAAAGGAAATACGCAGAAAGAGCGGGGAGGTCGTTTGAACCCGCCTCAGTATAACCCTGGCAACGCGAGCCGCTGAATTTGAACGCCACGACATTGCCATACCAGGGCTTGGATGCGGCCCCTGAGGTGATGTGGTAGATCGAGCGATTGATAGGCGAGCCCTTCGTGAGCGCGATAGGCGAGTAAAAAACGTGAAGCGGGAAGCGCAGGGGCTCCCCGTTCAAGCCTTGCGTGAGGGCGATGCTCTCGGGTGAGGCATCAAAGTACGGCTGGAGAAGGGGGACCGGACAGAGGCCATACGAAGGGCGATGCGGTGGGCAACACTTCACAGTGATGATCCTAGGACGGTCTGGCAGGGAACGAGTTAGAGGGCGTGCCATGTGGAGTATTATCGACGTACCCTCATCTGCGAGGAATAATATGGCCGAGACCGAAATGTACTCGGGCTCAGCTGGAGGCGGCGTAGCGATCATGTTCGACCCGTAGGTAGTGGCCGGCGAAGGGCGACACTGTTCACGGTGTCGTGGCCAGTCCTGTAAATAAATGAGACATTGACGCGGCAATAGACAAATAATGTACAACACGCAAGTGTTCAGGCGAGCAGTAGAACGTGTTATGGCACCGGCTACACCACTGGGAAGTAGGCTGGCCACAGACGAAGCAAGGTTGGTTGGCAGAGGGATGCATAATTGAGTGAGTGGGACATAGGCGATGGAGCATTGATGTGGCGACGTGTTGGCTTGGGTACGTAATTGATCGGCCTGGTAAACTTGATGCCATCACCTGCCAATGCTTTCCACGTGCCAAGCCAGAGAAATAGAGAGGTTTGTTGTAGTATAGACCTCGGATCCGGTCCCGCTGGAAGGACGGAGGGCTCGGGGACCGGATGTGTCGGGATGCAGGGATTGATGAGGACCGAATATGTATATATATATATGTAGGCCTGCAGCCGATCTCTTCAGTCTGAAGAGAACGGTCTGCAGTGACCCTGAACTCTTGACTTACAACAGGTTATGGGCACTCAAGACGTTTCCACAACGCACTATGCCTTTACAGCTATTTGCGGTACATAAGGCGCGAACGAAATTTTTTGCCTTTTTGGGCACTTTTTGATCTTTTTGCTCAGAACACTTGCCCCGCCCTCAGTTTCGGTCCGTTTTCCTTGGGAGTTGGCTCATTCGATTCGCTTTCAAAATTCACAAGGGATGGCATCTTCAGATTTCTAATCTGGCATTGAAAGCCGCTGTTTGAGCGATGGAATGAGGTTTATCCCATGTTTTCTGAGGATTTTTCACTAGGACAGCTGCCCTGCACTCAATTTTCCACCTTTTTCTTTGGTCATAGGCTCAATCTGTTTGCCCCCAAAATGCGCAGCGGACTGCCTTCCCAGATTTGAGATATCGGACCCAGAGCGCTTTCCTGAAAAATGAAATCAGTCTGACAAAACAACATATGACCATTCATTGGAAGAACAGCTCGTGTGTGCCCCAATCTTGTTCAATTGATCTCTCTATAGGCTCATTCTCTTCTCCCAAGGGATGCACAGGGGACGGTATCCTTAGATTGCCCAACCTGCCCCTAAAGGGCACTCATGATGCAGGACTTCATTTGTAACTGGGTTTTTATGCAGAACAGCAGTGAGGATCTGTTGGGATGCCCACAAATCAATATTTCTTCATAAACTGCACTTTAAGCTGTTACATACTGCACTTGTATACTTACGTTGGTATAATACACCCTATTGCACATCCACTGTGTGTTCTGACCTGGAATGGGTGGAAAAAGAGAAATTGTATTAAATCTATAAATAGGAGTTCTGAGGAGACCATCCCCTGCGGCTTCAAAGCGCGAATTGAATGAGCCTATTAACAGAGGAAACGGTAGAGGTTTGAGATCGCAGCAGCTGTTCTATTGACCGCCGATCGAAAGTGATGATCTACCATCAATTTTCCGTGCCAAGAAGCCGTATTTAAGGGTCAGAACGAGGATGTAAGGCGGCAGTCCGCTACGTATTCTGAAGGCGAACAGATTAATCCTATGACCAAAGAAAAAGGTGGACAATTGAGCGCAGGGCGGCTGTCCTAGTGAAAAATCCTCAGAAAACATGGGACAAACCTCATTCCATCGCTCAAACAGCAGTTTTCAATGCCAGATTAGAAATCTGAGGAGGCCATCCCTTGTAAATTTTGAATGCGAATCGAATGAGCCAACTCCCAAGGAAAACGGACCGAAACTGAGGGCGTCTGAGCAAAAAGATCAAAAAGTGCCCAAAAAGGCAAAAAAATTCGTTCGCGCCTTATGTACCGCAAATAGCTGTAATTTGCTCGATAATAAGAACTACGAAACCTGGTCATTCAAGGTCCAGTCAAAGTTCGAAGATGAAGACCGATGGAAATACACCAGGCTCGCCCCAAATGGGGCGATGAGCTGTAGACCCCCTATGTCTACACATGTAGACCAACGTAGAACTCTGTAGAACCACCTCGGCAAGGGGGGTCTACATAGGGCTGGAACGCAGTGAATATCCCGGACAGAGAGTGTTCGCTCAAGGCGCGACATCTTGCACCGACACGGATAAAAAAGCAACGAGAATCTACTATCCCCCCCCGCCTCGCCGGACATACCTAGTACTCGGACAAACACCAATATCTCGCCCATTTCAGATCCGTTTGACTCAAAGCCTGGTGCACTGTGAAGCCTAGGGTCTGAGCTACAAAATCCATATAAGACATGCCCCTCAATCACATTCCAGTTGCCCCCGAAAATTCAAATAATTCGGCGGGTAAGCTATTTTCAGACAAATGCATTTTCCGAACACGCTGTGGTCATGTACGCATAAACATGTAAAAGTGTTCGTAGAGTGCTAATAAACACCTACACCAAGTTTCATAATATTCCGTGGCCTGGTTGCTTCACAATGTCGATTTTTCTATTTGGTCCCATGTTTGGTCCGGGCTGTTATATGGAGCAGAGCGTTATCGGAGGTCTTGAACTCATATGGGTACCACCCAGAGCTGCAATTAGGTTGTGAGGTACAGTTTTGTGACAATTTTCGGCACTGGGGCATGCCAAGATGGGAATTGAGGCACCAGTGTACAGACACTCCATCAATGGGACTGATACCAACGGGGAAGGCTTGCCAAACAGCCAACTGACATTGGATGCCTCTTGAAGTCTTCTGAGAAAACATTAAAAATGTGCCAATGTGGCTATAACACTGCAAGAGAACCATGTGGAGGCTTGGCACTGAGAATATTGAAAAAGCGCACATTTGCACACTAAACTCATCCCAGCAAAGCCTCCAAGAGCCCTTTCGGTCAGAAAAGATAATACAAAGTTAGTTTGGATGGAGGAAAAGTGGTGTATGAAGTTTCATGGGCATCCGTTCAGAAATGGGTGAGGGAGGACAAAAACAATACCAAATCGGGCAATTACCTAGTACTCGGACACGTGCACTCGTCCAAAAGAATGGTGTTGTTTGTTCAATTCTCCTTGAAGTGAAAACTCAGACCGGGGTAAAAGACCAGATGCTGGCGATCTATGTACTCGGTTTGGTGCCAAACCATGTAGATCAAAAGATATTGACGGCTCTTCCTTGGGTGTCCGGGTTCTAGGGGGGATAGTATATATATACCAAATATCCTAGTCTCTCTAGACAGTTACTGTGATGATAACAGCTCGTTCCTCGCTCATCACAGTCTGTTAGTTACCGCGTCGATTAAGCGGCGTCCAGGCTTATCACGGATTGATGGCCGATGCACAACCAAACAAACCATTTATTTCACGCGTCGTTGAGCTCTTTGACGCGACCTTTCGAAAATAGAGGTACAGTACATGAATTTAGAAAATATTTGGGCCCGTATGCAGACCGTTCTCACATCATAGCGTCGTTTCGGCCGAATTCAGCCATACAAGGTCGTGATTCAGTGGTTGTGCTGGTTTGACCTAGAAATTCATCGAAGAAACTTCAGGAAGGCGGAGTAATGCATTCAGTACATTCTGACAACCCTGCAATCGATTTTCGTCCTCTACACGGGCCTCGACGCCGCTTCTCGGTATGTACGCAACACATGACTTCCCAAAATGGATGATTACATAAATATGTTTTGTATTCCGGTGCCCGGATACGTAAGGGGGAGCTCGCTAATACAGAGTTCCAGTTATGATTTGTGAATTATGAAGATTTACTACTTTCAGTTAACATTGAATACATACTCGCTAAGGTCCATACCATAAGTATCTAACAGAAAACCAAGTCCAGCCCAGTGGGCAGTGTTCTGCTCTAGCATCCTCATTGATTCAGTAACTGGTTTTTGCAACCGGGCCCACCCAAATGATTTCCGGAAAGCTATGCCACGAAGTGTTTTGACTCTAGAAATAGCAACAAAAGACAGGCCAGAAGAGAAATCCTTGTTGCCAATGTCAATTGTTGCTTTTTCAAGAGTAATTCCTTGACTCTTGTGAATTGCAATAGCCCATGCAAGGGTAAGAGGTAACTGTGTCCTTGACAGTGACTTTCCAGTTCTGTCATCTGCAAAATCCTATCATTCTGGGTGCCGCGTCAGCATGGACATATTTCTCCTTCTCCCGTTCTTTGACTTGCTCGGCTGTGGTATATTCCCCATCCAGGCTCTTCTCTGTTTCCTGCCTCCCATCTCGTGGTTGAGCTCTTGCAGTCTTGCCCCATTTATTCTTCAGATGTTCGTTCACATTTCCGATTCACAGTATCCTTCTCACTGTGCCGCAGTATTCTTCTCACTGTGCCGCAAGCCCGCTCAATTTCTCTCACTCTGGCCGTATCCCCGTGGCCAAGATAAAAAGACAGTTTCCGGCGCCTTTGCTGTCACTGTATTTGCCTGCTCCCACTTTGAATTTACGCCCCCCAAGTTTCATAGGCAATCTGAATTTCTGCAACCACCCACTCTCTATTGAATCATTTTGCTCTTGGCTCTTGAATTCAACCGTCCTCAATGTCTTCTTCACTGGTACTCGTTCTGAATGTGCCCTCAACCATCTGGTCCTCTGCTCCACTGGAAGTTATCAGATCATTTGTGTTGAGCTCTATCTCAATCTCTTACCATGGGTGAACTCACATGTCTTTGCAGCATCCTATTCGAACTATTTCGGCTGTCTTCAACCCTATCCCTCGTCGTTTTTGGACAGTTTTGGCACTACTTTGGGAATCCTTAGGATCTACCAATAATATTCTCAAGGGTATTACCAGTCAAATTCACTTGAGAACTGGCACTTTTTTTGGGACAGCCTGTTCATTATGGCCACTTATTGTTTCGTAAATGATCACACTTGCGACCATCCACAACTTTTCGCTCAGAAATACGCCAGTATTTACTTGCAGTATGCAAATTTCCTTTTGCAAGATCACTCAAATCTGCAAATGTTGCTAGGTTGAGCGTGCCTCCTGTAATTTCTGATCTTTCATTAGTTCTTACAGTGCTGTATTTCCCTGGATCCCTAAGCTTAGATGCAATTTATTCTTCCCTTCACCTCTTAGGCTGCCGGAGCGAAGCGGCGGCACATCTTGTCGTGTGAATCAACTCGTGAGATATCGGTCTCTATGGTGCAGGTCACCTAGTCACCGCTACCAAAATTTAGTGGCCAAATCGACCAGAGAATTTTTTTTTGAATTACAGCTATTTGCGGTACATAAGGCGCGAACGAATTTTTTTTGCCTTTTTGGGCACTTTTTGATCTTTTTGCTCAGACGCCCTCAGTTTCGGTCCGTTTTCCTTGGGAGTTGGCTCATTCGATTCGCATTCAAAATTTACAAGGGATGGCCTCCTCAGATTTCTAATCTGGCATTGAAAACTGCTGTTTGAGCGATGGAATGAGGTTTGTCCCATGTTTTCTGAGGATTTTTCACTAGGACAGCCGCCCTGCGCTCAATTGTCCACCTTTTTCTTTGGTCATAGGATTAATCTGTTCGCCTTCAGAATACGTAGCGGACTGCCGCCTTACATCCTCGTTCTGACCCTTAAATACGGCTTCTTGGCACGGAAAATTGATGGTAGATCATCACTTTCGATCGGCGGTCAATAGAACAGCTGCTGCGATCTCAAACCTCTACCGTTTCCTCTGTTAATAGGCTCATTCAATTCGCGCTTTGAAGCCGCAGGGGATGGTCTCCTCAGAACTCCTATTTATAGATTTAATACAATTTCTCTTTTTCCACCCATTCCAGGTCAGAACACACAGTGGATGTGCAATAGGGTGTATTATACCAACGTAAGTATACAAGTGCAGTATGTAACAGCTTAAAGTGCAGTTTATGAAGAAATATTGATTTGTGGGCATCCCAACAGATCCTCACTGCTGTTCTGCATAAAAACCCAGTTACAAATGAAGTCCTGCATCATGAGTGCCCTTTAGGGGCAGGTTGGGCAATCTAAGGATACCGTCCCCTGTGCATCCCTTGGGAGAAGAGAATGAGCCTATAGAGAGATCAATTGAACAAGATTGGGGCACACACGAGCTGTTCTTCCAATGAATGGTCATATGTTGTTTTGTCAGACTGATTTCATTTTTCAGGAAAGCGCTCTGGGTCCGATATCTCAAATCTGGGAAGGCAGTCCGCTGCGCATTTTGGGGGCAAACAGATTGAGCCTATGACCAAAGAAAAAGGTGGACAATTGAGTGCAGGGCAGCTGTCCTAGTGAAAAATCCTCTGAAAACATGGGATAAACCTCATTCCATCGCTCAAACAGCGGCTTTCAATGCCAGATTAGAAATCTGAAGATGCCATCCCTTGTGAATTTTGAATGCGAATCGAATGAGCCAACTCCCAAGGAAAACGGACCGAAACTGAGGGCGGGGCAAGTGTTCTGAGCAAAAAGATCAAAAAGTGCCCAAAAAGGCAAAAAATTTCGTTCGCGCCTTATGTACCGCAAATAGCTGTAAGTGTACCTCCGGAGCAATTTTAGCCATATTTTGGTTGCATTATGGACATTTACAAATCTCACCCTCGCGCACCCGAGAGGCCGGTAGATGAGTAGAAATCTATAGCGTCATTTTGCACCTGTTTACGGCTCTGACAGAGCTTTTTTCAATATAATACGTGCATGTGGCCAAATCGACAGGCAACTTTTTTTTGCTCACTCAGTTTTGCAGTAAATAAAAATCCCTCTTACAGATCTTCTTGGACGTTGAAACAGAGCACATTTGTAAGAGGGATAAGAAATCGGATCAAATTTGAAGCCGCAAAATTTCAAACATTAGCATGCGGTGACTAGGTGACCTGCACCATAAATAGATTTCGGCCGAAACGAACCGGCGCTGCGTGGCAGCGCCGTCGTGCGAATCAACTCGTGACTTAGTAAACAAAGCCAAACCGCGGTTTTTTCACGTGACACGCAAATCGGACCACCTTGATAGATCGGGGTCGCAAGCTCCCCCAATAACCCTCGTCGCCTTGCGTCGCTACACAGTACCACAGGGTGGACAGGCAGCAACTTTTCGCTCTCGAAATCGTCAACTTCTGTTTTCCGGACCAAATTCTAGTTCCATGCCTCCAAAATTTCACGTAGACTCCCATTTTCATATATCACGCATGTCCCTGGCTAGTTCAAACATTGTTCTTCCTCGACGTTGGCCTCATATTGAATTTATTGTCTTTTTAGTTGTTTAATCAGGTACTGGGGCAGGGAATGACTACGGTGAGCATCTAGAGGCCATTACAGCCTCCTTTCCTGCTGTTTCATTCTCCCTATCCATCCAGATCTTTGCTGACTGCTGCAATAAAATCATTAAAGGGCCTGATCGTGTGCACCAGAATCGCGTTAGAATTCCCTTAGATTCTAAGAATAGAATCGGCTGGGTAAGATCCGGGTTGGAGGCCCCCGAACACCCATGCTGGGCTATATAAGATAGAGTGGCACTGCATCACCGGTGCGGCATTTCATGCGGGATCGCGGCGCGAATGTCGCCCGAGTACCATCGCAGCACCGATCAATGATACATATCGTTGATGCCGCAGAACACAATGGGGGGGATTGCGATTCGACTTGCGGCATCGGCATCCTCTGGCAATCATCCGGCTACCGGGCCTGATCCGATAGAATGTAGTCCACTCTATAATTGGATTCTAATGTGATTCTAATGCGATTCTAATGGGATGAGGGCCGAGGCAAACCCAGGCCCATCCCCCCAGCAAGAGCCTTAGGAAATCCAGATTGGAATGGGGAATTGTTTCCGAAAAGGCCCTCCAATTGTTTATGGGCCGGGGCGTACAAATGGACTCTCTGGACCGAATTGTTTGGACATTGTTTGGACAGCGGCGCTAGAATACCTCAGAGTGAATGAATGATCAAGATACACAAATTTCGGTGGCCGCAGCGGGACGGGCCACACATATCCCACTCGAGTACTCGGATGATGATGAGATGGAGTGGAACCCGGTCCACACCGTGCCGTTGCAGCGCCTTCAGTGAGTTTTCCGCCGCGGGATCATCATCCCAGTGGAATATGTGTGGCCCGTCCCGCCACGGGCACCAGAATTAGCTACAAGTATCTTGATCATTCATTCAGTCATTCTGCTAGTTACGAAGAATTCTAACGAGATGAGGCCCGCTAGAATTGCATTAGAATCCAATTATACAATGGGCTACATATTCTACAGAATCAGCCCCGGCAGGGGGATAATTGCCGGAGGGTGCCGATGCCGCAAGGCGAATCGTAATCCCCATCATCGATCAATGCTGCAATGGTACGTCCGCACCGCGATCCCGCACGAAATGCTGTGTCGGTGATGAAGTATTATTCCATAATAGCGTATTTCAGCACGGGTGTTCGGGGGCCTCCAGCCCGGATCTTACCTGGTTCATTCTATTCTTAGAATCTAAGGCAATTCTAACGAGATTCTAGTGCACCCGATCAGGCCCTAATTGTTGTGTCATCTTGTATTTTAGCTGACACACGGGTTCAACTTATTCTGCGGCACGCTGCATGATGTGCACTGCGTACATCTGCAGTGCTGCGGCTGAAAATGAGCTCCATTCGAAGATCAAGGCATACGGTGTACCAATAATGTGCCTGCAAGGGTTGCATTAAAGCTGTTTCGGTACACCGTCCAAGTATACCTCGGAAAGTTCCAGCGATTTGTTTCTTCGCGGTATTGTTCAACGGGAATTGCCGTCCTTATTCAGCACCGCCTCCCTGCAGAATGAAGAACCTCTGGGCCTGTGGCTTAACAACCAGAGCAGCAGGAGCAAAACCAAAGAGACAGTTTTGGTCAGAATCGCACTGGCTACCATTCTGCATTCAGGCCTGAGAAAAAAGATCTTCATGCCAAGTCACATTGATGCCACGGACCAGCTTGAATACGGTCCTACAGCACAGCCTCCCTGTAGAATGGAAAGCCTTTCCGCTTGTGGCTTAACAACCAGAGCAGCAGGAGCAAAACCAAAGATACAGTTTTGCTCAGAATCGTGATCTACCACCACGCATTCAGACCCGAGAAAAAATATCTCCATAACAAGTCACGTTGAGGCCGCGGATCGGCTTGAATACGGTCCTATTTGGCACAGCCTCCCTGCAGAATGAAGAGCCTCCGGGCTTGTGGCTTAGCAACCAGAGCAGCAAGAGCAAAACCAAAGAGACAGTTTTGCTCAGAATTGCGCTGGCTACCACCGTGCCTTTAGGCCCGAGAAAAAAAATCTCCATACTAAGTCACGTTTTTAGGCCTTGTGTGACATCCAATTACGCGTCCGAGTGCCGTTTTCTCGAGTCCATGACCGTTATTTGGTCCGTGTAAATGCCCAGAGTGAGCTATGAAAATTCCGAGGACACAGAAAGTCTCGTATTGACCAGGGCTATCCATTTCCGGCGGAGGAAAGGCCACCCTGGAATTTCCAGCGATTTGTTTTGTCGAGGTATTGAACGTCCCTATTCAGTACCGCCTCCATCCAGAATGAAGAGCCTCTGGGCCTGTGGCTTAACAACCAGAGCAGCAGGAGCGAAACCGAAGAGACAGTTTTGCGCAGAATCGTGCTGGCTACCACCCCGCATTCAGACCCCGACCCCAGAAAAAATGTCTCTTCGGTTTTGTCTCTGGTAATTAAACCACAAGCCCAGAGGCTCTTCATTCTGGAGGGAGGCGGTGCTGAATAGGGACGGCCAGGAGTCAGGAACACGGTGGCGCCTCCCAGCACAAGGACGTTAACAATTTGATACGACGCCGCCTCGTCTTGCAAACTACATGTACAGGAGCTGTCGCGCAATTCCCTTAGAAAAGACTTATGTTTCACTCTAAAGTTAGGTAAAATCAGGTGTAATTCCAGCAATATGTACATTACATTACAGAGATATATTCAGTGGATTACACGTTGCCTACTGATTGTTGATGATAGCGGTGCACGGAAGATTTGCGTCAAGAAAGTTCATATAATTTGTTCGCTCATGAGGAGTCTTCTACAAAGCATAAGCATATGTGATGTTGTATTGCGGGCTTGAACTTATGGCTGTTTGTGGCACCGAGTTTGATGCCATTTTGATTATAAAGCGGCGTGGACTTACCGTTTTTAAGCGCCCGTGGCGCCAAATAAGTCGGGTAGGGCCGACAAGCGGCAGAGCCCGCTACCAGTTGATTGAATGAATGGCTTTTAAGAACACAGTTAATTGAGGATATAACGAGATCTGATTACAAAGAAAAATAAAGTCCGGCATATTACAGCTGTTTGCAAAAGTAATGACACTTCCATCATTTTGTAAATAAGAAAGCAAACAAATACTTGCACACTTGTCGAGCTTGTTGTGGGCTCATTTCTTTACCAAATCGGTTGTGTTATAGCGCGTTCTAAAGCGTTTTGAAGGCGCTTTCAGTCGGTAGTGGTCATGGCCTTTATATACAAGTTTGAATTTTCGACCTGTTCGGCTGCAACACGTCGGCGGCGCGCGGTCTTGAAGTTGCTGCTATCTTTGCATCCTTATTAGTTCTCTTTGAATTTTTCTCACAATAGGCTTTCAAGCAGTTATAAATGTATAAAGGTGATACTATTCAGTCAACCAACATACAGGTAACAGAACAAGACATGCTCGATAGATCAGACGGTGAGCGTCCGCCCTCACTGCTTGCCACATGCATACGCACCCACCTGCACACACCCACCTGCGCACACCCACTTTGCCCATTGCGGGCCGACCGTCACGGTAGCACAGAGCTGGACAACAAAGGGCGGCCAAGTGCTAAGGCTTGAGGATATAGTGCCTCGCCTCGGAAGCCAGACGACAAGGAGTTGGGTGCGAATGACAGTGGTGTCGGACAATACAGAGCATGCATATGTGCTCAGTGGTACGCACGTTGCCGTTATCGTGCGAAAATACAGAGAACAAGAATAGATGTTTGCCGGCTGTCCCAAGGCTGTCCATGAAATACTGATCGCTGGAAGGAATCACAAAGCCCGTAATGCGCAGCGGCAGCAGAGTGCGGCGGCTGGGTGCACGAGCCCAGCGGCCGTAGGAGGGGTGTGACGATGTGGATAAGCTGCGGGGTACGCGATGCGGGCAACTGAATGATCAGAGTGCCCGCCACCGGCGTGAAAACGTCCACATACTTGAGTACCTTATCCCTACACATTCCAGTCACGGACAGATTCCATGTACTGTGAATGCTGCGAGCGAATCCATCTCTAGCCCCACAGTGAATCATGTCGCACGCTGAAACACGCCATTGAGCTGTCTGAGTCTCCAAGCAATCAAAGCTCCGAGTTATAGTTGCTGCAGCGCCGGGAGAAGGCCCAAGCGCATCGGGAACGCGTCGAGCGGGTCGTGGAGGCTATAGGATGGTGAGGGTAAGCGGAAGAGTCGTCGGTCATGGCGGAAGATGATAGATCCGCTTGAGATCCGCTCGCGGAGCCGAATAGGTCGAAAATTCAAACTCATATATAAAAGCTATGACCAGTACCGACTGAAAGCGCCTTCAAAACGCTTTAGAACGCACTATAACACAACCGATTTGGTGAAGAAATGAGCCCACAACAAGCTCGATAAGTGTGCAAGTATTTGTTTGCTTTCTTATTTACAAAATGATGGAAGTGTCATTACTTTTGCAAACAGCTGTAAAATGATGATAAGCCTACGAGTAGCATTACGATTCAAGAAACGAGTGGAGGAAACTTGAAGCCATATTTGAGGTAGGTGGAGGACCAAATATTATAGACGTTAACTACAGTTTACGTTTGGCACGCTTCGCTGGGCTTGGAGTAGCGTTAGATGCAAAGGAATCAAAGGCCGAGTCTGCCGCATCGTCTCGGGCCCTTTTAGTCGGGGTCGTGGGGAAGCGAGTCTCCGGAGCGACAGGGATGGAAGCCACGAACGGCTCGCCATCTCCATGATCGAGTATGCGAAGCTTATCGATCAGAACATGGTAAACCTGGAAGAGAGTGTAAGGATCATGCATGAGACATATAGCGCACTACCTTACCTTCTTGTTCTGTTCCTTCATAATGTAAGTGGCGAACTTGAGCATCACAAGAACAAGTGTGCCTTCCGTTTACTTGGAGTTGAGGTCCGCGGGCGAAATTAAATTGCCCTCCATGTCCTTGTAATCGCGCTGAACGAGCTTGGCCTTCTCGAGCGCAAAGCAAGGGCCACTGATCTCCGGGAGAACGGAAACAGGGAAATGATCATCGATTTTAGGGTCTGAAAAGGTGTTGGTACTAATATCCCAGTTGAAAAGGGAGGCATACCTGCACCAGGTGTGATTTCAACATCGTTGGTGGTGGGGGGCTCCGTGATGTCCTCCTCGATGGTGATCCTCTTGCGACCGGTCGTCGGCACATCGCGGTCGTGAGGCACCTGAACAAGCCGAGGAGGTCATTGCGAATCCAGAGAAAGCGAAGCAAAAACGAACCTCGAAAGTCTGATGGAGTCGAGCCTGCACGATGATACGATCGGCCGGATCTTCCTCCCTCTCCTTGCAAACAATGGACTCGATGATGTTCCATTTCTAGTTTCAATGAAGTGAGTGAAGAACGAGGTACTATTAACACATCAGTGAACACACCTCGCCCCGTGATACTTCAAGCGCCTCATCGGCACCTCTGATAGCATCCGCCTTCGCTGCGCCATTCCGGAATAGCTTGCGCAAAGGGGCGGGGGCCTCGGAGGGGCAGCGAAGCGCCAGTACCATGCGGTGTGATTTCACATAATCATCGGTCATGGGCTATAAAACCAGTTATCAATACAACCGGACGGAATAAAACAAACTCTTACAAGTTTGCTAGGTGGGGGTAGACTTTTCGGACACGCGGAGAGGTAAGTGCCTTGCTCCTGAGACGCGATCTCGGTGACCAGACTAGCCACAAACGGCGTACCGTCAGCTTTCTCGTAGTACAAATTACCGCGGCGGTCCGGCTTGCTTGGAAAGAAGGTCTCGCCGAGAGTGTGGTTAGCCAGTTGGAACTTGTGATGGGCTTCGGCCTGAGCGAGAACACCGTCATAGAGGGTCTTGTTGCTCTTGCCGATGACAGCACAGCGACGCAAGGTGACGGAGCTCATGAGAAGGAATGTGGGGGGGAATGAAACTAGGGAGAAGTCGGGTGTCCGAGTCGCAAACATATGCCTGAATTTATGTTGATTTTGAGAGCCCCAAAACCTGCAAGCGAGCCCCACAGCGGTCAAAATACACACTGGGAATCCCCAAAAAAATTACTTGCCTTGTACGCCGTCTCCCGACGCGTCGGACCGCTTGGATGTTGAGATTTAAAGATGTTGAGAATCTTGACGTTAAATCTGCGTAATTCTCGCACGTTTCGGCAGCGGCCGCTCCACATCCTCGCGGGTATCCCCAGGTCGCTTTGAACGTGAGCTCTGGGTTTGTGTTGGGGCATTGTCGAGTTGGATGCGGACACGAGAGGTGGCAGGTGAAACTGTCGTACGGTGGAGACCAGAAGGGGCAGCCATAGACCCGGCGATCAACCGGCCATTGGTTGCCTGTAACAATCCAAGTCGTCTTGCTCCACCGTTGCCATCCAACCACGTATCCGGCACTTCATCCACACTCGGTAAAGCATCGGACGAGAAAGCGCTGACTAGGTATTCTTGGGCCGCCGCCGCTTCATCGGGTGTACCGTGCAGCATGATGGTTTGGTGACAGAGCATATCAAGCCGCTGGAATTCACTGCGGACGTCCTGACTTGGATGTCTTTGGATGACTTTTTTCTGGAATGGACGCAGTATCAAAACCCCTGCCAAGGAAGTCGCACGCGAAAGCATGACGTACGGTGATTCTGTTCCGACCGTGCTTTCGAGATCCATCATTACTACATCCAGGCTTTTCCCCTGTGCCTTGTGAGCAGTCATTGCGAAAGCGGGTACCAAAGGGATCTGGGTGCGTTTGATCAAACATTTCCTACCGGAGTCAGGGTGTTTAAATGTCATATCCACGGTATCTGCCAGAATGGCGCCGTGTTTGGGACCAATCATATCAGGTATGTAAACCACACACGAATGCACGATACGATTGCCAGCTGCATCCATGGTGTAACGTATTTGCTTGACGAAGCCTGTCGATCCATTCACAATTCCATTTTGGACGTCAAAATTCTGTGTAATCATCACGGGCATGTCGACCGCCAGAGGGAGACGTCCAAGACGGTAACTCGTCTCCCCGGAATGCATCCTGTGTACGAGATGATCTCGGAGGCCCGAATCCGTGATTGGAGTCCCATCGCTTCTCGTGTCAACTGCATGATACCAGTCTGGACTGTTTCCCGTTCGCGCGGCATAGACTTGAGCTCCCCTTTCGTTCAGCGCATCTTTCAACTCATTTTGAGCGACAATTATCGGAATATATTGCATTTCTGGCCTGTCCCAGTCCGGTCGAAGTCTCGTTATTAGTCGTGAATTGAGGATGTCGTAATCTTCATCTGTGCACCTGCCCTGACGAAGACGCGCAAGCAGCTCAAAAAATCTTACCGCTTCTGGGTCCTGTTCCTCGAGCTCCCCTGTCGTCTCGTTTCGTCTTCGTCGCACTCGTTCGACTTTTTTTAGCATCACAACTGTCCTCACCGATAACCACAGCAGCTTGCCAAGGATATTCTTCTGACCTTTCGGACTTGAAGCGTTCTCCTTATCTGTAGCGACTCTTGCATATAAGCTCTTCATTCCTACGGGAGGTAGTTGTGCAAAATCCCCAGCAAAGATCATGTTCACGCCACCAAACAGAGCAGTGTTACCTTTAGCTTCAACCAATGCCTCGTGGATTTGTAGGAGAAGGTTGCAGCCGACCATGGAAACTTCGTCAATGAAGAAGTAATCAACACCCTCCCACATTGCGGTAAGATCCCGTCGTGTTCTAGTTTGAGCAGATTTACTAGAGCGCTGATTAATGCACAGTGCCGCATGAATCGTCATACCATGAATATTTCTTGCGGCTACACCGGTGTAAGCAGAAAATCGTAAACGGCGACTCTGTCCTCGTAGTTCAAAAAAATCTCTGAGAGCCTGAATAACTCGCGATTTACCTGTGCCACCTGGACCAGAAAGAAACATCCGTAACTGCTCCGGGTGATTTTCCAAACTATGATGTGCAATCATACGGAATTCCTGAGCCTGTTCGCAGTTCAAGGTCCACTTATGTATATGAGCCTCAACACTGACGTTTTGGACAGGTTCAGTTGCCTCCACGTCCTGCCGAATCTGTGGCACTTCATTCTCTGCCGTCAAAGCATTACGAAAAGCCGAACCATTGTTGAACACAGAAGTCGAGTTGTTTGTTGGTGGAGGTGTGTTATTAGAAGACGATGCAGTCTTCTTCATAGACTCCCGGCGTTTTTCGTAGCTCTCTCCCCACAGGTCTTCTAGCCATGTGTCAGTAATTAGATGGACGCCGGTTGAGAGTGAATCACCGACACCACTCTCCGTGGCAGGTCGTGAAGAAAGGGCATCAGGTAAATCATATAATTCGGCATCCTCAGCGTAACTAATGCACTCGAGTATCGTCTCGTGTGACGCAACTTTTTTAATGGAGAATCGATCCGTAATCCCTTGTAGGTGCTCGAGAATCATTTCTTCCGTCACATCTTCACCTGCAAAATCGTCGCTGACCTCGGCACGGCCCTTCCGTCTTGTTTCATCCACAGCTCGTCTCGATAAGTATCGTCTCTCTGCAAAATGGTCGTCCCTACTGTCTCGACATTCATGAAGTATCTGCATATTATCCATCATGTTCAACACGGATGGTTGGCAATTGGCTTTAAACAGATTAAAGGCATCAACCCACGACTGTCCCCCGACTCGTAAATCGCTCGCGTGCCGCCAGGGCTTGAAAAAAATCAACATCAATCTGCAGTACCTGGAATAACTGTCTGGCTTATCGCGGCGAGGAATCCCTGGTCCGATGGGAACAGCAACGAGAGCATCATCGGGTTTGCGTATCCGGAGTATGTGAGTATTTGCCTGATCATGCCCTTTGAGCAGAGGTATACGTGGCCTGTATCGCTCTTCCGATTGCATCATGGTCGCTACATCGCCGGCGTCATTCTCGAGCTCATTATCTGCCAGTTCATCGATGAAATTCGAGGAAAACTGTTCGTTGCCGTCTGTTGCGCGATGTTTTCGAGAGTCGGAGGATTTTGCTATTCTGTCCACGCGCGAGATGAAGTCCCATGCACACACCTCGTCAAGTTCGTGCCCTCGCAGCTGATAATCTGCCAATTGACTCCCCATCGGAACGAGCTTTCCAGATTTATCAACTGATACACATATTTCATCGGTCTCATTGGCAGTCTCGTCAATAGCCTCAGATTCCAGTAAATCATCCAAAAGCAAGGAGTCGGTGTCGTCGTCATCGTCATCGGAGTGATTTCCAGGGCCCGAGTCGTTATCCAAGTTGAGCTCTTCCCCGTCTGCTGGACTGACTGATTTTTTGACGATATAGCACTCTGGACTCGGGTCTTCCTGGTTGATGAAGTTCTCGAAGGATGGCCAGTAGAAGTTTCGGTACGAATGACTGGTGAAGTGGTCCTCGAAGTCAAGTAGGTATGATACAACTTGTTGAGCAGACAGCTCCTGCTGAGATAGCATCGCATAGGCACATTTCTGGAGCAGTTTTTTAGCACGAACAGTTGGAACATCTTCGTATGGATTATATTCACCTAGTTTCTTTACAGCGAGTTCAAGCATGGAGAAAGCAACGTGAGTTTTCAATTGAGATTTCGTGATATAGTCAGTGATGTAGTACAGAATTCCTTTGGCAGATGCGCCAGAACCGATGAATTTGATATCCATATTATTACGGAGAGCCTCAATCATCGTGGAATTGAAGTTATTTACCAGGCCATCCAAACATCGCAGATGTATCTCGCCTGTCTCCGGGTCTACGGTGCTTATGGGGCGAACATTATCCTCGTGTAAATCAAATCGGCATGTCTTCGGTTCATGGGGCCCACGCCAATATTTAAAGCATGTTTTCGAATGACTATGCAGTTGACATCGTAACACAACGTTTCTGAGGTCTTTCTGACGTTCCATGGAGAAATCCTCGGCATCTTCGCGAACCGGGATGCCTCGGACTGAACACGGATGATGGTGGTCTGAAGGGACAGGGACGCTAGGGTCAGGATCTTCCGGAATAAAGTTGGAGATAGAATTATCTAGGAACGCCAGGAGGCGTTTACCAAACTCAACATCTGAAGGATCCATACTAAGGAGTCGCTTCTTGATCTCATTGGGGTTCAGACCGCCTTCAACCCAGACAAGCATGTGGCAGTGGAGAGTACCCCCGACCTTGGGCTTCAACGCAACCATAGTATGCTTTAAACCACACCGAGAATACCGCCTTCGAGATTCTTCCTCTCTGGGTCATAGCCAAGCAATGCTGAAATGAATGCCTTCATGTACAGGTTAAAAAAGCGGGCAGCAACAGCAGGATTTTTTGCAACAAGTACGGATTGATCCCAGTAATTCGGCACATCATCAGGTAATAAAGAGTCAACATTGATTTCTTCTCCAGCAAGGAATTTTACAAGAGGGTTGTACACATCGGCGGGATTGATAGTCAGGTAGAAGCTTGGGAGGCCCTCTTTAATCATGAGACCACGTATTTCATTTCTCATTGCAACACGAGCGGCAGAAGAGCCTGGAACAGAGGCAGCAACACCATTCACCTGCTGGAGTAAATTCAAAACTTTGCGTTCCTCCTCGTTCTTAGGTGTTGGAGACTCCCCGTTGGCTACACGAGTGGAAACCTGTTTGACAACCTCTGGGGACACCGACGCTAACTGAGATGCAACATGGGCAAAGTTTGAGCGTTTAACCTTGAGACTGGTGTGCAGAAGCAGTTCATGGCGTTGCAGAATATTGAAAGCAGTGAAAATGAAGGACGGGTGTTCTTGGAACCGCGAGTCTGCAAGGTTTAAAAGGTGTTTGACATGATGTTTTAATGAGAGTAGGGTAAGTCGCTTGCTATCGTTAGGTCCTCCGATGCCATAAGGAAAGAGTGTAGGGTACACCAGGGGGGAAGAGAAGGCTGTCCTTCCTGAATTCGTTTTCTGGCAAGTGATCATGGGGGATGTCCAGGTAGCCACCACCCTTTTTCTTGACATGACGGAGTGCGGCAGCACGTAACTCATTGGAGGATGCGTGACATTCGACATCAGTGATGACAAGATTCTGAAACGGGATGGACTGATCAGGTATTAAAGGAGAGTCAGGGACCTGTGTTGAGTCATATCTTGAGGTAGCAGCATCAGCTGCACTGCTGTTCTGAACATGTTCAATATTGAATGGTAAAACAGGGTTTTCATCGAGACGACGCAAACACTCTTCGTTGATTTGGATATCACGATAGAGTGGATTGTGTGCTTTCAACCAGATGAGTGCATTACGTACTCGCGAAGCATTCACAGCCAGTGGTTTTGCATGATCACGGAGCCATTCCTGTGTCGGGCGTGACGAACCAACAAAAAGAATACAGATAGGCTCTGTAATTTCCTCCACAGATGGTGGTAGAATCTCAGCTATCTTCGATGGTTGTTGGGGATAGATAATGATATGGCCATGAATCCCGCGTTGTGTATTCTGAAGTTCGAGGTCCTGATTCTCTTCCTTAAGTTTGATAATCCAGCATTTCGATCGGCAGCGAGCAATCATGGCCTCTTCAATTATTGTGAGACCCTTGAGCTCATTTGGAACAGGGCCGAGGAAAGTCCTGTTCGCCAGAGCCAATGCAGGGGTTCGTCCATTCTTCAAAGAGGAGTGGCAGGATTTACACAGTGACAGAGATGGCTGACCACCGTCGAGAGGAAGAGAAACACCATCACGATCCACCAGAATGTCAGGCAAGGGACCATCATCAAATGGCATAGGTGGAGGAACACAGTCAGGATGTAACCATTTATACTGGTCAAGTAAAAGGGACTCGTCGGACTTCAGATTAGGGCGCTTGAGAAGATTCAAATCGAAGCTCGGATCCCCAATACTCATTGAACAATGTGATCGAAGAGGTGCGGATTCTGCACATGCAGCACAAGTAAATGTTGAGAGAGCCTCGGAGCTGGTTGTCTCACGGAAGAGCGCAAGGATTTTATTTTTCAGGGACTGTGGAACAAGCTGAGGCCATGCTTGGCGAATAAAATCCAATTCATTCTTGTGCCTGGTGGCCTCATCTTCCTTATTCCGTTGAGATCTCTCCGTATTCTTTCCTCTACGCAGTTGCATGATATATTTTTGAGCTTTCGCCGTAGCTGTGGAAGACTATCATCGGTGCCATGCTCAATACCGAGATTTGCCAAAACTCGACGCAAAGGACTGAGAGATATTTTACTCCCATAAATGGCAGAGAGGATGTGTACTTGGAGGTCAGGATCAATATTATTCATTTGCCATTCATTAACAACTTCTGAGCAACTTGGGAGTGTCACACCATTTGGGAGAGATATCGGAGTATGTGGAACAGACAGTTGGGAGCAGTCTCCAGATAGAATGTGCCGTGTAATTTGACGGCGGAGACAATCCACAGAGGTTTTATCTTCAACCGGAATCTGATGCAAGGCAGCAATGGCAAGCAGCACCGGCTTTCGGTGACTTTCAAATGAATTGAAAAAGTCAGCCACAGATGCAGAAGAATGTTCGTGTCTCCCCGAGGTAGTGAGGGTGTTTAAATGACCTTTCAAGGCTGAGCGTAGCTTGAATCTAAGATTGCGGGCACCTGAAACAGGTATGTTGAGAACAGCTGCCACATGAGACAGGCTTTCTGTCGACATGAGATCCGAATCAGCTTCGAGAACAAGGCTGAGAACAGCTTTAGACATTTCAGCTGCACAGTCAAAATCACGGCATAATACCCGACAAGCGGAACGATCTGGTCTGGGGCTGAACGACACATCTACCGAATGATCGTAGCAGGCACCTGTGGCAATGTGGTGCAATAGCACTCGTCGGCACTGTGTCAAACTTAGGCCTGCTGCCGGTATCGCATGTAAATGAAGAGTTTTTTTGATTGAATCTAAATCGGAATGAAATACGGATACACGACAACCGGTCATACGATGTGCAAGCATAATATCATGAATAATATTTAAAGAGGTCATGGATGTGGTCTCGGACGGTGCAGTCATAGGGGACGGTGAAGAGCGAGATGAGGACGGGCAGTGACAGGCTTGAAGCCCGTCGCAGGTGCACATATGCATAACTATGAGACGCTTCAGAAACAGGGGCGAGCACAGAGATAATGAAAACCCACGCTTATCATGCTCATGCGATGATTCCCTAGCAGTAGGGGGCATAGGAAGCCCAGAGGGGGGAACGGGGTCATGTGAAGAGCCTCGGGGAAGATGTCTATTAGAGAGAGTGGGAAAATGTGGCAGTCATACATACCTGCTGATCTGCCAGGTGTAACGATGCCCGAGGAGAGTACAAAGGATGCATGAGGGAGAGTTTCTCGACAAAACAGTAACCAGTCACGGCCAAGCACGAGATCATACGGGAGATCCGAGCATACGCGCAGCTTCATGTGCATCGAGCACAGTGAGTTGTCTGAGGGGAGAGCGAGAAGACCAGATACGACAGATTGAACAGCCGGCACTCCTGAAGATAGAACCCAGTCAAGAGACAAGAGAGAGGTTTCGCAGGTGGGATCGACAGAGGAAGACAGCGGTACATTGCAGAAGACAGCGGAGGGGTGGTTTGCAGGGGACGACGACATGATGGAAGAGAGAAGAGAGCAAGCTGCAGTTGCCACGTCGCACATCATTTTTTGGGGATCACAACGTTGCGACCTGTAGTTGCGACGTCGACGTCACACATCCGTTGTATCGGGGCCAATTTGTTGGGGATCAGTAGAAAAGTAGCGGAATGACACATATCTGCTGACGAAAATGTGATGCTCTGCATGTGGCTGAAGTTAGGGCTCCCTAAGACCCGTACCTTACGGTAGCGGGAATTACACGAAAAGGTTGGCCCGAAACCCCCCGCTGTTTGGCTGATGTTTGCTTAAGAATGGAATTGCACGGGCGGCCGACAAAGAAGTCTGGGGAGACCATTCCACGTAAAATTTTGCTGGCTACCCGCTCGGCGCATCAATTTTGGCATGGGATTTGAACCGAACGCATAGCACCGAGTTTGATGCCATTTTGATTATAAAGCGGCGTGGACTGACCGTTTTTAGGTGCCCGTGGCGCCAAAGTACACGGAAAGGTTGGCCCGAGACCCCCCGCTGTTTGGCTGATGTTTGCTTAAGAACGAAATTGCACGGGCGGCCGATAAAGAAATCTGGGGGGCATCCCGGGTTCGGGGCGCCAATTCAATTGCATCTGTCAGGTCAAGCCTGAAATTCCGCTGGCTATTATTCAGCAAATTCCGGCCACAAAATTACTGGAAACGGTGAATTTCGAATGGCTGTGCTGATGTCGTTGCTTTCGAGAGCTACTTCCCGAAATCGTGTCAAAGTCCTTTTAGCTCCGCGATCGCGAACTAATCATATAACGAAAATTGTAGTTCTACAGATATTCCAGTAGCAATATCAAGTTCCGAGTCTTAAAAATTTATTTTTAGACTCGGTTTTAGTCTCCGTTTGCCGCCAACCTGAACGGATTTCGACCAATGACGTGTATGGACTCATTTCAGCTCATTTTTTGACTGGATCTTGCTGGCGTGAAACGCGTAAATTGCGCCCTTTTGCCTTTAGACCTTTTCAATCAAGTCCATGCCTGAAAAGTCGCCGCTCTTGGAAGCATTTCATTCGGACAACACCCATTATAAGACCGGCAGCAATCACTACAACGCCTGGTGTCGCGTGTGCCTAGATTCACGAATTGTACAAGAAAAAACAGCAGAGATTCACCCCGGCGGGGGTAGTTCACTCCTTCCACCGAAATCTGACAAGGAATGGGATATCATAGGTCAGATTACTTACAATCCAGGAACATCTTTTCATCGCATCTGAAAAATATGACAGCCTGCACAAAGGTCGAGCCGATGTGCGGTGAAATGGATGTTATGCGCCGACTTCACCGGTGCAGGACAATGCCAGCCTAGTACACTGACTCTGAAAAAGCTTGACCCTCATCGTAGTCCGAGGTCAACAGAATGCGGGGGATAGCATAACACTCAAATCCCGCGATACATGATTTTGAAAACAAAATATTCACAGCCAGTGCACCGACTCCGAAAAAGCCTGACTGACGCACGCACTACAGCCGAGATGCAGTGGTATCTATTCTCTATTGACTTGTAGTGGTAGTGTCTGTTCTTCAGTAATAGTGGTCGAGAAGTGAGTATGTCGCCGCTGGGACCCATCGGCACGGGCTCAGACGGTAGGGAACGCAGTACAAAGTAGCAGAAAGAAAGCTGAGGCCGAGTCCCCGAGTTTGTGTCATTTGTGACGGGACGAGCCAATTCGGATGGATTCGGAGCGAAAAGAGGCATCGCCCGGACGGCGAACATCTCTTTCAGCGTCCAATAAACGCCGGAAGATGCTGAAGGGATTTGAGGTGTTTCAGGTGATGAAAGAGTGGAAAGAAGAGCAAAAGGTGGGAGTTTCCTTTCTGGGAAGCGTAAAAAAAAAAAAAAATTCAATCATTCTCATTAGTTTCAGGATCAGCTGTAAGGGTCTCTGTCCGAAGCCTTCATACTCCGCTTTTGGTTATTAGTCCCCGGTTCTTCGGAAGCGCCCATCGCTCTCTTCGGAAGCGCCCAATTGTTTTTGGATCTTCAGAAGCGCCCATCGGTCTCGGGATCTTCGGAAGCACCGCGCCCAGTCGGCACACTTCCTTACAACGGGGCTTTCTAAAGATTCGACAGCACATTCCTTCTAGACTCGTGACCAGTCTGCGCTACGGCAATCCTTAGTGCAAGCACTTTGCAGTAGGCAGACTGGTACAACTCGGGACAAACAAAAGGGCTGAGCCCGGAGCTTGAAATTTTGGGTGGTGCCAATCATCGGCATCACAGTGGCTGAGCAGAGCCATCATTTCCCTTATAATCTCCCTACTCCACTACTCACCCTCTGCGACATATTTAAAATTTTTGAACTGGCAGAATAGCAGAAGGGTCTCCTTAGATTATACAAGGGACTGGTTGGCCGCTCCGCGGCCTCCCATCCCCTTTTGTGAAAGTTATTCACTCTTCAAGGGTAACACACGAATCAAATCTATGGTCCACTTGGTTGAATTGAGTTGCGTTGAATTGGCTTGGTCATTCACTGCGCAGTGTCTGGTGTATTTCTGTTCTCCTTCAAATGTAATTTCAATTCTGTCGAAGGTGTTCCAAATCCAGCAGAAATCGCTAACAAGTTGAAATTTTATACAGCAACAAAACTGGAGTTTATCTGTCTAGTTACTGACTTTGTTGAATTAAGCTGAGTCGATTCGAGTATTCAGTGTGTTCGACCCTACTATTAAATTCTGTCCCCGAGAGGTGAAGGTTTTTCAAATTAAATTAATCTGTAGGGCAATCTGCTAATTTTTGTACCTTTCCAGCCGTTGATTACATTTGACACTGTTTACACCAGGAGGAACATGTTGGCCGCGGGCTGCCTTTGTTTCGATGCGGTGGGAGACATCTGTCAAAATTAGCGCCAGGGCAGTGTCTGTCAAAGTTAGTTGGAAGTGGTGACGTGGTGCCGGAAATGTCGAACTACTGATTGCCTGTGGGCCGGCGCACTCTGGAACCCGAGGATCAAGGGCAGCTCGCGATAAGAGATAGCTTTGTGATGGGACTCGCCATGCGGCTGAGGAGCGGAGATGGCGGAGTTTAAATGGCTTCAGACGGACAGAGAAGCGTAATCTTATAAAGAGGGTGATTCTCTCTTTTGACTTTGTGCGAGCAAGTTGCACATTTTGACCCAAAAGTTAAGAAATTGCAAGAAATTCACTCAAAAACGCGACTTTGTCTGCCCCATATCTCAACAACCACAAAGTGGATTCCTGTGGGGAGCATGGCTCCAACTGCACCATCATTTCGGATTTGTAAGTCAGCACCTCCTTGTGCAGTACAGTGCTAATGTCTGTTTAATTTCAGTGGAATTTCAGTGGACCCTATCGCCCAACCTTAGCATCCTTTCCCACTCTCCACCCGGCTTTCCACCCTTGTGGTCGAAAGCGGGAGTCTGGGTCGAAAGAGGGAGTGGGAAGCATGGCTCCCACTGCACTATCATTTGGATTTGTACGTCAACACCTCCTCGTGCGGTACAGTGCTAATGTCTGTTTAATTTCAGTGGACCCCATTGCCTGACCTTAGCATCCTTTCCCACGCCCAGTCAGGGTCTTTATCCCCCAGGGTACATAGCTGAGCTCTTCTTGGGGGAGAAGAAGACGGTGCTGACGCACCCGGGAGTGATCCTCACTTGTGCGTCCTCTAGAGAGCAAGGGCTAGGCATCCAGTCACCCACCGCATGATAAAGTTCGGCCGACATGAGAAACAAACATCCCCGACCCCGTATCTCGGCGAAATGTGTCAATTCCTGGCAGTAGACAAATTTAAATGCACCTACTCGAACACGGCATCGAGATCAGGGAAGAACATTCGCCACCTACGAAGTTTCCCGTCGGGAAGGTGGCTGTGGGACCGCCGTCAAGGCCATCGCGGTGCGCATAGACCTGCAGCTTCCACACGATGGCGCGCGCAAGGAAAGGTCCCGGGTCCTCCTTCAGCCACACACCCCGTTCGAAGTCTTTCTTGTATAATAGGAGGGGAAGATGAGATGAAAGGCCTCCGAGATGAAGGTTGCAAGTTCCTTGGTGGCCTGGAAGTAGTTGATATTGGTACCCATCTTTCGCCCTGTGTTGGGCTGCATGTCCTTAGAGGGGCCGATGATGTCCTACAGACGAGGAATCAGCTTCCACAAATATAAGGCCAAAAAAAGAATTTCACGTTTACACTCGTTCCTTGTTGGTGCCAGCTGTGGACAAGGTGTAACACCCCCGTCCTCTCCAGCGTCTGCCCTCCATCAAAACTGACCTCATCTTCGCCGTCCTCGAGCCCTTCCCGGGTCGTTCACCCTTCTTCCTCCCACCCAGCTTTTGTTTTCGCCCCTCGTAGAACGTCCTCTTTCGTTGAGAAAATCCTTCAAAATTAGGAGGTGGATGTCAACAGGAGTCTCATACGCGATGACCCGAGGATCAATCCCCGAAGGGTCCCCAGGCTCCTTGTGGTGTATATCCCGGGCATTCAGCTTAGGCTGGTGCACTCCAGTAATAACCTGGCTGGCTTCGTGGGTCCTCCAGCACACGTCAAGCTATGCCATGAGAAATGAATGGTTATTTATCAGTTATAGGTATAGGCTTACAGGCACTCCATCGTGGACCCATTTGCCGGGCTGGGATTCGAGGTCAGCTCTTGTCCTTCCTTCGTATTGACTAGACAGAGGCTAAAAAAACAGTTGAAAAACAGACTACATAATACAAAGTGGAGTACCTTGGCACGCGTTAAAAGGGCCAAGGGGTCTACGAGGATGCTGTCCGCGTCTATCCAATAGAATGTCTCAGCAAGTAGAACATCTCGTCGATAAGGGCACATACCAATGAAAATGCGACTATTTCGGAAGCCAAGATATCAATCTGAAACAATATCACGAACGAACCCGATCTAGAGGGTGGGACAACAATACCTTTTTGGTCCATCTTCCCAATCGTCCATTGGTGTAACCAACAGTTGTGAGTTGATGGTAAAAGAAAGTCGAGAATATGAAAATGGATTCCCGACCCCTCCGTAAAGTCTTCGAAGCCATGACTGAAGCGGCGTAGAAATTGATGATGTTGTCATTCACCCACATCCCCGGGAGCAATCCAACGAGATCTGCATGAGTGACGCTCTCGTCCACAGGTAACATGAAATGTGGGGTCAGTCATGACTTGGATAGCGCGAATCGCGAGCGATACGCCAGTTTGCACGGGTAATAACGTTTCCGGGGCCGCCGGTGCCTACTACTACGGGCGGCAGGTTTAACTGCAGACGTGCGAGTCGGACCGGATGTATTCCCGAGCAACCTATAGAAGCCGGGAGGCTTGCGAGGCCGAGCTTCCACTGTACGTATCTAAGTTATAGAATAAAGCGCCAGAACAGGGCTTACGTTTGACAGGGCGGCGACCCTTCAAGAGCGCGGCAAAGAATCCCGGTGCTTCCCTTAGACGCATGTGGGCGCCCTCGCGCTATGTATGCACTGAGGTGGCGCGGATTGGGCGCGGACTGAGTGGCAACGATGCTGACGTGTCCAAGGGGTACCCACAAAAAAAATCTCCTACACGGAGTCCAAAAAGTGAATTAAGGTCCTCTGGACCCTCCCTGATAGGAATACATCGATGCCGAACTGTACGACTGATATGTAAGTGAGCATAGGGCGGGTAACGAAAAAATTGTGCTACGCAATCTGGCAAGACAATGAGATAAAAAATTCTTATACATTTTTCGCAAATTGGCGGCGTACCTGGCAAGGCGGTGAGGTAAGCTAGAGAAGCGGATCACCGCCAGCCAGGTATTTGTGAGGTTTCGGAAACTCGGCAAGATTTTGTGAACAAAGAAAACTTCAACTAAACTTCAGCTAAGCCTTAAGAGGCACCGACGCGAGGAAATGGGAGCTGACTCACTGCTACGACTCCCACTTCGGACCCGAGGGGTGGGGAGGAGCATACTCTTTTACACCATAGGGTTTATAACCTTTGAGGGAAGAGCGTGAGTAGTAGTGTAAAAGGTAATCGGAGTATCTTGCTTACTCGACGATTAGCCTTGGATGTTGAGGGAATAGTTGCATTTGCGGTCGAAGTAGCTTTCACCAAACCAGAATTATTGGAATCGTTGGTGAAGACGGGGTACTCCGAGAGTTGGCAACGAGCCGGTCGAATGTGCGAGGGGATACTCGGAGCTCTTGGCGAAACAAATCAGGGCGAGTGTTCTTCATTGTTCCGAGAACGTGCCGCAAAAAAGCAGGGCCGCGGGGAAATGTGTTACGGGGCTGCTCATAGCGCTGATCGTGCATTTTGTCCAAATTATGCCGCACCCAGTCTAAGGGATAGTTAGGGCGCACGCGTGTGAGGTCGGGCCCTGCTTCATCCATATCCCAGTCGTCCTCGTCGTCTGCGTCGTCGCCCGAATTAGATGTGCTGTCAGACGAGCTGTCGCTGTCGCTGTCATCGTCCGAATCAGGGTATCCTGCCGGGTAGAGATCGGGCATGGTGTCTGTGTCGTCCTCGGAATCAGAGAAGGAGGTAGAGGAAGAAGCAGATGAGTTCGACGAGCCGCGCCAGTCCGAGCCAAGTAAGTCGGACCAGTTGTCGCTGGTAGTCTCGGAAGTAATGGAAGAGTTAGAGCTAATTGACGAGTCGAAGCCCGTAGATATCGACGCCATTGTGATGGACTCTGCGTCGACAAGAGGGTCCATGAGCTGCTCCCCATCCTCCAATGTCACGCCGGCCTGAGCCAAAGCACGCTGTGCCTTGTTTTTGCGGCGTAGCAGCCTTTTGAGCCGTTCCCGATGGTGCTCTATGAATGTCTTCAGCACGTCGCGGGTGCGTGCCTGACGCGAAGAAAGCCGAGGCATCGAGACCCTGACCGCTGGGATCCGTCAGTGGACTGAAAAACACACCAGGAAAAGTATAGTAAAATGGGATGAAGCGGATATTTTTTGAGCAAATTGTGTTTGTGTGCCTGAAAAACGTCCTCTTTGTGGCGAACAGAAAAATTAACCACGGGCCAACTGAGTTGTGCAGATCCAGACGGCCATACACTAACCTGAATTCAGATCGAGGGGGGCGTTTCATGCCTCCAGGTGTCATCAATGAAGACGAGGGTGCTGCCACTTGCGGTATCGACGCGACTTGTGATTCATTTTTCGGACTCGAGTTCGTTCGCACACGGGCGCGTAAGTAGTCTGTCCGCATATTTGATGGTGGCTCACGTCGAGTTAGTTCGATTTGCGTTGCTCTACTTGAGCTTCTTCCATGTTGATACTTTGAGTACTCTCTGCGGATGCTTTTGTTGTCTTACCACACAACCCCACATTCAAACTCAGGATTTCACCGGCATTTCTACTCTATGGCTATCACTCCGTAACTGGAGCTTCGGTTATATTCTCGGGGGCGGCTATCGAACGTCCAATCGGCGAAACTGGTGGGGGAGGTGAATTCGTAATTGACGATAAAGCTCAGAATTTCTCCGACGAGTTTGAAACATACCGTAGTCGCACCATGGAAGCTCTTCTCCAACACAAATCCGCCAAAAGCGTTCATATAACAACGGCCGCCCGATTCCAGCGTCAAGGCATGACTCACTCTTGCCGACAAAAGGCGCGAAGCATCCATATGCATCCCCTTTGGCAAGTCTGGCAAGGCGATTCTCGCGGATCGCGGATGTGGTGGTTCGGAGCAAGTCGTTGCAACTCAAGACTGATTTCTTACGATCGTGATCCGATCGTGACCAGCATTCACTGCGTTCCGACCCCCCGTATGGTGCCCCTCACTTAGTCACCACTACATTTGTACAGTGGCCAAATCGATCGGGGAATTTTTTTTGGCTGGGAGACACCCAAAATTAACCAATTTGGATGTGAAAATGAAGGAAGCACAAGGCATGTGGCGCGCGTAGCGTGCCGGAAAACAATGAATTATACCTCTCTTATGCCTCTTTAGCCAATTTCCAAACCGGTCTGGTGAGATTCGGTTGTGGGTGGCCAATCTGGTCTATGGAAGATTATTTATCTCACTCAGAACTTATTTTCAAGACAATCCCTCTTGCCAAAGTGTAGCTTAGATGGAAAGGAGCATTTCTACAAGAGGGATTAAAAATCTGATTTTTTCTGGGTGAGAACAAACCCTTGTACAAAAGTAGCGGTGACTAAGTGAGGGGCACCATAGACGCACCTGCGTCTATGTTGATTGACATGTGGCGATGTGCGGCGATCTTCGGCTACGTCCGGCGACATGCGTATACGCCGTAATGTAGATGCACCTTCGGCGCGGTTGATTGATGTCCGGCTACGTCCTTTTACGTGAGGTAGATGCAGTGCATCCACCCGTCGGCTACGTACTTATGTCTGCCTGCGTCTACAGCGTAGATGCGAGTCGACACACCTCGGTCAGCCCCGTAATGTGGACTGGGGCCCAATCTTGCTACGCCATCCAGTAGAGCATCCCAATTGTTCATTGTACGAGTTGTAGATCCTTTCAAAGTTTGGTAAACCTCATTTGATCGCTCTGACAACAATCTGACAACGTGGGTTAATCCGGGTCAGTGCCAAATATACAACAAATAGATGCAGTGCCGACCCAAAGACGTGGGTGACGACAGCGAGAGTGACAACAACGGCGGAGACGGGGAAATGGAGCGCAGTCCGGCCATTTTTGTCGGCTTGGTCTACAGATGCGCTGTGCTCAATGAGCAGCTGCGCGATGTCGAGGTGACCCCTCTGCGACGCCAAATGCAGCGGAGTCGAGCCATCTTTGTCGGCTTGGTCAACGGATGCGCTGTGCTCGATGAGCAGCCGCGCGACGTCAAGGTGACCCCTCTGCGACGCCAAATGGAGCAGAGTCCAGCCATCTTTGTTGGCTTGGTCGACAGATGTGCTGTGCTCGATGAGCAGCCGTGCGACATAGAGGTGACCCCTCTGCGACGTGAAATGGAGTGCAGTCCAGCCATTTTCATTGGCTTGGTCGACAGATGTGCTGTGCTCGATGAGCAGCCGTGCGACATCGAGGTGACCCCAGTGCAACGCGAAATGCAGTGCAGTCCAGCCATTTTCATTGGCTTGGTCAACAGATGTGCTGTGCTCGATGAGCAGCCATGCGACATCGAGGTGACCCCAGTGCAACGCGAAATGCAGCGCAGTCGAGCCCTCTTTGTCAGCTTGGTCGACAGATGCGCTGTGCTCAATGAGCAGCCGCATAACATCGAGGTGACCCTCCTGCAACGCGAAATGGAGCGCAGTCTAGCCATTTTTGTCAGCTTGGTCGACAGATGCGCTGTGCTCAATGAGCAGCCGCGCGACATCGAGGTGACCCTCCTGCGACGCCAAATGGAGCGCAGTCAAGCCCTCTTCGTCGGCTTGGTCGACGGATGTGCAGTGCTCAATGAGCAGCCGCGCGACATCGAGGTGACCCTCCTGCGACGCCAAATGGAGCGCAGTCAAGCCCTCTTCTTCGGCTTGGTCGACGGATGTGCGGTGCTCAATAAGCAGCCGCGCGACATCGAGGTGACCCTTCTGCGACGCCAAATGGAGGTTGGCTTGGTCAACGGATGCGCTGTGCTCGATGAGCAGCCGCGCGACGTCGAGGTGGCCTGAATACCCCCCTGCCAGGCGTCCATAACCTGTGCTCGCACCTCCACTGGCGTCACGGTAGGGTGAATTAAGCCAAATATCCGATGCCGACTGACCGAATATAGTGCATGATAGCCTTCATCAGTTTCGCGATGCGATGCTGAACCCCCACTATCATCTTCCCGACACCAAAATGTTGCGCTAGAGCCAGCTGTGGACGTTGTTTCCGCCTGCTGGGGATTATCCGCAGGGAGGAGATGTATCCCAATCCGAAACAAGATTTCTTGTTGCAATTTGCAGTCATAAGTCAAGCTCCAGCTATCGTCCTTGCTGTTTGCACGAAGAACTTCAATTGCACGCGACAAAGCATAATTTGCTTCACTCACCAATCGCCTGCCAGGGCGTCGAACTGTTCCAATGATGACGCGTGTTGTGAAGTTGCACAAAATCGGACAAAATATTCTTGAGAAAGCAGTTTGTGCGGAAGGTTGAGGTTTGCCAAATACATGTTCATGTGGGCGTTATATTGTTTACTTCGATTTCCAGAGACATCATCTGCCCATGGCATAATTCGAAGCACAAATACAGCTGATACAATTCTTACTAGCCTGGGAAGACACGGAAGCCCGAGGAAACTGTGACAAAAATCAAGGAACAGATCAGAGCTGCCTGTCTTGGCGTCGCTGCGGCAGTTGAACAGCTGCAGACAGACAGTGGTGTTAAAGATAAAATTTCAGTTCATTGGATTGGGCTCCTCATCGACAAGGCCAGAGAGATACAGAAGCAGCGAATTTTCAATCACGAAACTAGAGACCCAAGGCTCGGTGATGCGAAAATTGTTGGGGATGCGCGGAAGGCAATCAAACAAGGCCTCATGGAAACGATTCAGGAAGAACTGTACACTTGGGTCATCATGCAACCACCAGAGCGATATGAAAAATTGGATCAATAGACACGTAATTATTCTCTTTGTGCTTGTTCAAGCCTGCTAATTTAATATTTGCTGTATTAGGAGATCAACCAGAGTTACGGCCGGGTGATTATAACGTCCACCTTCGCCTGCGCAGTCTTGATCCGCACCGCGATAGTCCATGCGAGATCCTGCACACCATTCTCCTAGGGGAAGATAAATATGTCTGGCACGAGACAACCAAGGTCTGGAATGACGAACAGGGTGCATTATTTGCAGCAAGACTTCAGTCTGCTTCCCTCGATGGTTTGAATCTCCCATCGCTCCGCTCGAAATACATGGTTCAATACAAGAAATCATTGATCGGGAAGCATTACAAGGCCCTCCAACAGCTTGGTATTTTTCAGTTGGATGCCACATTATGTTCTCAGGAAGTCTTTGAACTCTGGAAAGCCAACGGCGTTCTTGGTGCGCTGCTCTGGTTCCCGGAAATCAAGGACATGGATCAGTACTTGGCAAGTGCCTTTTAACATGCCTTCAACGTGCTTCTAACCGTTCTCAGGCGGATCTGAAAGTCGCAATTGATAATGTCCTGGACCGTTGGGCTGTTGTTGACCCCACTCAAATTACGCAGAAGTATAAACTGCATGTTCTTCCCATCTCCCCGAAGCAGTCCGCCGATTTGGTCCTTCAATACTCTTTGCGACAGAAATCTTTGAGTGCTGGAATTCGGTGTTTCGCCTCTGCAGTGTTCTCTCCAATCACCAGGCACCAAGTCTTGATATAGCAACCACTCTGGCCGATATGGAGCGTTTTAAACATCAAGTAAGCGGTGGCTGGTGGAAGCCAGTTGATGGCGACCGGACACAGGCAGGGTCTGAGATAAAAAACTTTTTAACTGCCAATCGACAGCTGCAGCGCCGCTTAGGCTGGGCTCCCCACGATCTTATAAAGCCTGGTATGTAGTACTATCCTGCTCTTTGCCGATGTGACTGAATCCAGATATCAGGAACAGTTAAAGTGTTATCCAAGGCGAAGCAACAGCAGCCTGCTTCATGGAAGACTGCCCTAGGTTCGTCGTGGAACGATGAACTTACACAGCCCATCAACCACAGCAACACCAACTGGATCGGCTGCAAGTTTGTGGCCGCTCGTTCGGGAGACCCCTGTTACCCTGGCTCATGGGTATTTTTCTCGGATGGTAGCAAGGCACGTACATAAATCAAGCATTTCAATTGTACCTCATCGTGTCGAAGGTGACCGCTGGCCGGATTGTCAAGATATTGGTCCCCGAACATACCCTTGAAGCAGCCGTTGTGATCCAACCATTCACGATTTCCAACACCACTGACCCCCGCTACGACATGCCGGTACTGATAAAGACTGGGAAGACCATCGTTGTGAAACCCGAGGTACAATCCTTGAGTTATCCAGTTAATTCCGATTTTTATTGTCATTTTCTCGGACATCTAGCATCTTTTATTCAAGTTCAATGCTCAGCATGATTGCCTACATTTTTCGTGTCCACTCGTCCATTCAGTGGGACCGCAGCAAGAGCGATCAGAATCAAGGTTGACACAGAAGTTGACTGCGCACAAGGACGACTCACGGTTCCTTGTGAATACACATGGACTCCACAATGCGCACCTCGTTCGAGAGGCTCTTCCACGGCATCTCACAGCTCCGAAGCCGTGCTTTGCAGACCGCCGTGCAAAGCATTCCGAATTTGCGGCCTTCTTGCGAGAAGTAGGGCCTGAAAAGCGTGCGCTGGGTCAGGCGAAAGGTCAAGCAACAAAGGCAAAGAGAAAACAGGATAAGGCGGACAAAGTTTCCGGTGCCAAGGGACGTGCTGGAGAGCCCACGGATATCACATAGATGTTGAGTAGAATATGTATTCAACGGTGGCTGAACATTCTGATAGCATTGCACTCATATATCCACAATGTTTTAGGGAGAATATCGACACAATGTCTGACGAATATTTATGAAATGTTTCATAATATATCTACCCGACATGGCTCCGATATGTTTGGCAAATCTCAGATTGAAATGGCGGTGTAGGGCTGCACTACTCCAAATATCTGCAGTGAAGCTGATCCTGCCGAGGGATAGCTTGAATTTTCATTAGATAGATTTGAGAATGTACTTTAAAGAACACTTACCCGAAGCTCTGCTTTGAGGTCTTCCCAGTAGTCAAGCCAAGCATCTATGATAAGACTCCGAAGCTTGGTGCGATGGGGAATATCTTCCTCGCGCAGTAAGAAAAGAAACAAGTCGCGAAACTCGCGGTTCTCGACCAAATTTATCGACTATAATACACAACCAATTTATCAGCAAGAAGTGTCGTCCACAAGTTAAATGAAGTAGCATACAAGATCGTTGGACACAACCACTCTGACCAATTGATTGGCGAGGGCAGCTGCAGAAAATGGAATTCGGTGATAGTTTGTGCGTCGTTCTTCTAGTTTCTTTGCACGGTCAGCAGAAGGCTTGCGTGCCCAATTGTGCTGGCGGATGGCATCGAGATACTCGGGGAGATGTTGGCCCTCAAGATGCTTACGCCGCGAGGAGATGCTGGTCCCGGAAGCATAAACCCGTCTGAGAATAAGATGAGAAGACATGTGCGGTGCAAATATACTGGACAATTTCGATCAAATCGACAGGGGGTGTGACGCGTGACCCATTTTACCAATTCGACATTTCGGCAGCCGCCGAATTTTTGCGTGACACCTCGAAAATTTCGGCATTTGAACCGAAAATTTCGTCTTTTTGCCTTTTTTTTTTTTTCTTTTTTTTAGGCGATTTGGAGCCTGTGTGACCATTTGGAGGTTCGACAGAGGCCCGAGTGACGCGTGACCTCGACCAAACTTCGTGATCGACAGGGGGGTGCGTGACGCGTGACTGCCGATTTGAACGAAATTCACTGCATTCCCACCCCATGTAGACAGAGGGTCCGTCTACCCCCGTAGCCAAAGGTAGATGGACCCCTATGTCTACATGAGGTAGATGCAGTATGTCTACAGTCCGTCCACATTAGTCGGCTGACGTAGCCGCATGTTGGCCGACGTAGCCGCATGTTAGCCGATGTAGCCGCATGTAGCCGCTTGTAGGTGATGCAAAGGTTTATGTAAAACCTTAAAAGGCATAGATTTTACAAGAGACTTAGGACTCGTCCGAGGAGCAATTTTGATGCTGTCTCATACCAAGATTGGCCAAGTTTGCAGTACGGAGTTGAGCGAGGTGTATCTACGCTGTAGATGCAGGCAGACACACATAGCCGATGGGTAGATGCACTGCATCTACCTCACGTAAACGAACGTAGCCGGACATCAATCAACCGCGGCAAAGGTGCGTCTACATTAGAACGTAGACGCAGATCGCCGGACGTAGCCGAACATCGCCACATGTCGACACATGTCAATCAACGTAGACACAGGTGCGTCTACAGGGGGTCAGAACGCAGTGATTGTCCAGTATATGTATAAATCACTTACAAACACACACGACATTTCCACGTCCCACTTTGCGTGTGATGTCCGAATAAATATTTCATCTCGGGCGTTGATGCTGTTGAAGAACCGATTCCTCGGCCCATGCGAAATTATTTTCATCGACAGTATGGCCTTCCATGCCGGTCCTTGTCCGAAGCCGCCGTGGCTGAGGCTGAACAGCTGGATTGGAAGGGATGTTGGCAGTGTCAGATGATCCTTGATCCCGGCGCGTACTGCGCCCTGTACGCCCCGTTGTCCAGCACGAGTTGGAGGAGGGCTCCCCTCCTCGTCAGAATTCAAGCTGATAATTGCTGGAGACTCAACTGCAGTGCGACGGGTCGGAGGGGGACGACGTGTAGGAGGTGCATAAGAGTCCAAACCAGACTCAAAGTCGAACTCTTCAGCGCCTTCAGACTCCGAATCGTCATTCCCAGGGTCACGAAGCCGGGGTCCAGGACTCGCCATGGCACTCTGAGGTCCCAATTGTTCTATCAGCTGATGGGCAACAACACGAGCAGGAGTCGGAGGCAGAGTCTGAACCCGACTGGGTGGGACATTCCGAACCGGAGTCGACAAAGGGAACTGGATTCGGGAGCCTGTGGCGGGAGTGTTCTAAACATTCAATCAGAGATAGCCTGTTTGAATTTATGTGGACATACGATCTCCGGAATCGGAGTTAAATTTTGGTTCGAAGATTGGCCTAACAAAGCTGAAAGTCAGAAAACATGGGCCGCAAGATTTGCACAGTACCAGAGCCAGTGCCTCTTCCAGAATGGCCAGCTGTTGGACTGGTTGCTGTCTAAAAATAGAACTATGATGCAAGCCTCGGTCGTCAAATATCCATCTCCAAACTTGCCCTTGCTCTTGGTATTCACCGTAACACACTCTCTGCTCGCCTCAAAGAAGCCGGTGTTCTCCGGAAGTTCTCTGCGCTGCACAAGTCCGATCTCGATAAACTTGTGAAGGGTTTCCGAAGCGTGAGGCCAGACTCCGGAGTGCGATACCTCATCGGCTTCCTTCGCACACATGGTATACGCATCCAGAAACGCCGTGTCTTTGCCTCGATCCGCCGTGTCGACGGCCTTGGACGCGCACTTCGTCAGCGCACTACCATCTGTCACCGAACGTATAAGTGTCACGGCCGAACGCACTGTGGCAGCCGTAAACGGTACATTGCGCTGAAGGTACCTTACTTCTCCTGGGACTGTGCGATCTCTGTCAAGGTTCGGGAGTGGGAGCAATGACAGCGCACTGTGTTCTGTAAGCAGCTTAAGTCCCGGATCTAAGCTTATACCGCGCAGGGCTCCTCGGGCTATCCCTCAGCGTCTTTGTTGCGCGTTATCACACTTGACATGCCGCGGGTGCAGAAGCGTGCATAGGAGAGGCGCCACTCCGATCCATCACAAAGACTTACTTCCCCTTCTGCAACCATCGAAAACCAATATGTCTTCATGGGTTCGCGTTTGGCGTTGTTGGCGTTCCGGCTAGTTTGGTATCTATGAATTCCATTAGTCTCGACCACAGACAGTATTTACGATAGGCTCTTTTGGCCGAGCAGTTTCCACATACGGCGATGAAGCCTAGACTCGTGACCAGATTTCCTCCCAGTGCCCCAGGTCCTTGCTCTTCATTCCAGCGCACAAATACAATTTAATGGCGGCTTGGTGTGAAGAATTTTGGGCTGTGCACTCAAATTCAATACAACGGCAGCTCGGTGTGCCGAGTTTCGCATCAAATCGGTAAATTGCCCCGTTTGCAGCCATTTCAACAGAGATTTTCACAGCACCCTGTTTGTGCGATAGCCAGCACAGTTTCCATTAGAACTGTCTCAGATTTCCTTCCAGTGCCCCAGGTCCTTTGTGGGCAAGCCTTGTGCTCTCCATTCCAGCGCAAACAAATGTGATTTAACGGCGCTCAAATGCGGTGATTTAGGTGAAGCTGTCAAGCTTCGTCAAGATCTGTTCTCCAAGAAGACGGAACTCCACGGTAGTAGGCGGCTGAATGGCATTGTGATCGCCCATGAAGCTGTTGTCCGGTTCCATACGAAATGGGTACAATGCGTCGCCATGACCAGATTCATAACTCTGCCAGGAATCCAACAAATAACGCATGAGCGTATCAACCTATCCCGTACAAATCAGAGAATGGTAATAGACCGCTACAAGGACACTTTACCTGCTCGCCTACAGCCCATCCGCCCCACCATCGAATGATGCTAAGTGACCAGCGTTTACCGATTGGGGCAAACATGAGTCTATATTGGGAGCCGCTGCGTCGAAGACAGCGAGGTAAAACTGCCTTATATATGACCGCTTGGTACTAGAAAAACTCAGAGCCCTGGGAGGACGTCAGAGGGGATCCTATCAGTACAATTACCAAAAAAAATCAGAGGAATCCGATGAATTGGGGCCATACCGCGCCCGCGATGCGTGGGTCAACCGAATTTAACACTTTCCTATGAAAGTCTGCACGTGATCGTCACGAAAAGCCGATTGGCATTGCCCACCACCACACTCAGGCTGGCTCGCAAGCTCGCCTTGCCTGAGCTCGCAGATTCGGTTACCGGTCTAAACCGTATAAATATACCGTCTGGGATCAATCCGGCACGCTGGTCCATCGGATCAACACAAGGGGGACACCATCAATTGGTGGTAACCACCAACTGCCCTTGCCCTCCCCCACTATGATTTCCTTTTTGGGAAATTGCTTACGTTCCACTCCTCATGTGTAGTTTTCAAGATATTTCCTATAGAATTAGGTGCTTTACATGTTTTCCTTCAGCACCCATAGATCCCTTACCCAAACCTAACCTCTAACTCTAACCGCTAACCTCCTAACCACTAACCTCCTAACCGCCAACCTTCTAACCCAAACCCCTAACCAGCCGAGGTGGGGCATAAAGTAGATACCCGGAGTTAGTGCGCGCTGCGCTTGCCCTAACTCCTCGAAAGCGGGGCGCAGTCCTCCTGGGGACACAGAGAGAAAAGTGGAAAAAAAATACCGCACCCTACGGGAATCGAACCCTAGGACATTTAATAGTATGTGAGCAATGCTAGGGATCGTAACCACTACACCAAGCCACTGACATTTTCGCCAGTTTCCAATTTGCATCTGCGAGTAGTCTCTCGTAGACAGACACTACAAACATAACTTACCAGAATATCGCACCTCGGATCTGACCCGTGACTCCTGCACAGCCACGCTCGATATGGAGAGATCCATGAGCTCTGGTTCAACGATTCGAGCAGTACGGACAATTTCAAACAGGCAGGACTGCTGAGAATACGCTCTGACAGATATGGAGGAAACGGTGAATATGGGATGTTTGATAGTTGCACCGAGAACGAATACCTTGCAGTTCAAAGCGCGGTATCTCAAGCTCCACTGCGCACCGTCCAGGACATCCGAAATGTGGACCATTGCAAAGGCAGTAGGGTCACGCGTTTGAAATGTGAACCATTAAAAGGGCAATAGGGTCACGCGGTTGTCTAATGTTGCATTGGGCCCCCAAATAAGGTCCGCTGTGAGGGACTGAATGGTGATCGGTGTCGTCGTGTCCCTTAATCCTTTCATTTGGGCTCTGGGTGATCATTTATTTTCAGCTTGGCCCTGTTATTTGGGCTCGGGAGGATGATTATGAACAAGGTAACAGCGGAGGGAGGGGTAAGCAACCGATCTGGTGCCATCGTATTTATCAGGGAGTGAGGGAAATGGATGTAAGGAGGAATACGAATACCCTGTGCTCGGCCCAATGTTATCCTCCCCTTTGCGGAAACATCAAGCATCTCGACGCCGGCACGCAGAGGGAGAACATTACCCGGCGCGGTCCTTCCTATTGGACCCAGGGGCTTTCATGTATGGTGGGTAGCCTGGGGTCTCTCCCATTTCGGTGCGGGTATCTTGTGAGTACTGCCAGCACGTTAGTCTAATTACCGGAGCACATAGCAGAACATGTTCTTCACCAGCCTCTTTGCATCGGATGCATGCATCTTCGGCCTCCGCAGCTGCATGTCCGGTGATCAGGTCTTTCAGCCTGAAGTAGACTGTTGTAAGAAGGGTATATCGACATCTGTACGAGATGACTTTCCCAAATACAAGACACTCGTCGAAACAGTGGTGCTCCGAGTCATTCATGAGGCGCGAATGAAGGCAGCCTGGCTGGTAGCAATCTCGCTAAGTGGGACGCTGAAATTTCACGACAATTCTGGTATTAAAAGGATCCACCTACGATGGTGCCCGGTCTTTTTTGTTTGTGGTTGCATGGCGTGTAAATTGTGTAAGTGAACGATTTGTAGCACATGGAGCACGGGAAGAGTCGTCGTAGGTGGGTAGGGGGAGTAAAAGCAAGGGAAACGGGAACGTGTGCTGCGGAGCCGAGCAGGGACCAAGGGGATCGCACTAAAAAGATTAATAAAATCCACTCGTACGTGGTCACCTGTTTGGCTTTTGATGGCAACTGATGGGCAAAACCGGCGGCATCAAATCCATCAATTCAAGTCCCGGTGCTGGTCCAGACGCGTTCGTCTCGTCAAGGTGTGTCCGGATGGCTTGGAGGCTATAATTACTGGATCAGAAGGTGCAGCATCCTTCCTGGCTGAGAACCCTGATACGAAATCTGTATGAAATCTAAGAAGGCTGTTTTGTTATATAAATAAGGACTTGTGAATGTACTTATTCAGTTATAAAAGACAGTGAGTGGAATATTGAGCACTTCGCACAACACACATGCTCGAGCAATGCCAGAGACAATGTTAATACGAGAAATGATGGATTTGATGCCGCCGGTTTTGCCGATCAGTTGCCATCAAAAGCCAAACAGGTGACCACGTACGAGTGGATTTTATTAATCTTTTTAGTGCGATCCCCTTGGCAGGGACCGACAGTACGTAACTGACACGTCTTCCAGTCCAGAACAGCGAGACGTAAACACTAGTTACTTATGTACTTGGCCAGCCTCTAGGAGATATCATCGCCGCGGCACGGGTCACAGACACGTATTACGTCCACGATGGTTTTTTTTAATTTTTTGATTTTTAATCCATTCATTTTGCCCCTCGCCGCTCGCGGTATGTTGGGCATCCTTCTACACGAACAGTCACAATATGTTTACACCTTTGCTGTTCTGAATTCAGTTCAGAAACCTGCGTCACGTGTCACCTGAACACTTGGTCGGAGGAATTCTGGTGGTGGGCACCGACCGCATCAATGATGGCCAATCAATAACTGATGATATCAAACAGCTTTGAGGCATGGTGGTGCATTTTGCAGAGTTCCCGTTCAACTTTTTATTCTAATGGACCTTGATAAAATCTTTTACAGCTCTTTGCGGTACAACAGGCGCAGTCGGTTTTTTTTTTTTTTTCCTGTTTTTGGCAAATTTTCATGAGAACAGCTGGCCTGAGCTCAATTCTCAACCGTTTCCCCTCAAAATAGGCTCATTCGATTCGCATTGAAAATCCACAGCCAATGGGATGCCGGTATTTTTGATCCTTTTACGTAATATAATTTCTCCCGGAAAATTTTGGTTTTGAGTAGGACACCTGTAAGTAGCACTCGGAATACTGCTCCGATTGGCCTAATCTTTGGATATGCTATTATATCTGATGTGACCCTAGCCAATGGCGTGTTTGTTTATATTACATGCGGAGTAATTGTGATCTAGCGCACACTTTAGCGAAGTTGATATCCAGACACTACCATAAGTAGAGCTGTCCATGGAATTTTAATTACATTAAGCTCCATAAATACCCCCATTGGCTAGGGTCACATCAGATGTATAGCATATCCAAAGATTAGGCCAATCGGAGTAGTATTCCGAGTGCTACAGGTGTCCTACTCAAAACCAAAATTTTCCGGGAGAAATTATATTACGTAAAAGGCTCAAAAATACCGGCATCCCATTGGCTGTGGATTTTCAATGCGAATCGAATGAGCCTATTTTGAGGGGAAACGGTTGAGAATTGAGCTCAGGCCAGCTGTTCTCATGAAAATTTGCCAAAAACAGAAAAAAAAAAAAAAAAACCGACCGCGCCTGTTGTACCGCAAAGAGCTGTAAAATCATTGTCTACAATCGCTCAAGAGCTTTTGGCTTTTTATTCATATTCAGTATGACCACGCACGTGTTTCAACTTAGTGAAAGACCAAATCAGCTATCCGGCTTGAACAAGCAAAGATTATGATAAAAGACACGCCGGGACAAAGCGGCGTCGCGTGAGAGTGGTCCAATTGATTAAAACTTGCACCCAAAGTTTTGCCTGCCAACTTCCTAAATTGGGTGTGACTGGACGCGTTGTCACACAACCGCTGCCATCACTTCCCACTCGTTGCATCCCTCAAGCTCATAATCCCTACTGGATGACATTAAAAAATGCCAGTTAAATTCCAGATACTAATTAGAAGTCATTAGCTAATGATATTTGCAGACAGTCTTCCAACGGCCCGGGCTAAGAAGGGATTGTTGCCATCCAAAAAGAAGCAGTGAAAACACACATCCCCAACCTCCCAGACAAGCAGTGCACACATTCCAGGCACATTTGAAGCTTCTTGAAGATGACAATCTGATTACCCCAGAGCCACAGGACAAGGACGGGCTGTTCATGACTACTTTCACACGGACAGTGCAGATTTTGGCCAGTGTAGAGATGATACCCCAATTTTTTGAACATAATATGATTATATTGAATGTACTTTACCTGTTTAACGTGCTCCGATGTGGTTCCAAGGGCTAACTGTGGTGGGAGAAGGGAGACCACGATCTGGCCGGTTAAGTTTAGTTACCGGGCTAGCCATCAGCCCATCATGATCCCGTCGGTGCCCACCACCAGGAATTCGGAACTGTTCCGTGATTGATCGCAACAATCAAGGAATTTGCTCGGCTATCAAATTGGCCTGTTGCCACCGCAACATCAACTTGACCACGACAATGCCCTCATCCTTGCACTAGAAAAATGCCATAAAAGGAAATTATGAAAATATAACACTGATTTCGCAGTCCCACAAAATCAGAAATCAATTGAGTTCTGCCGCCATAGTGTTTTGTTTCGTGCTCATTCAGAAGTGGAATAGGTACGTATTTCTCGGTCGAGTGGAACAACTGAGGATGTCAACAATGAGACAGCACGACGCACAAATGGGGAGCGTCGATTTCAGTGTAGTGCGCGGTGCGGCTGTAGGAAACGGACTGATCGTGCTTTCAGGCCATGCCTCGCATGTATTTGGGAAGGAAAGATGTCCCGTCCTGCGAGTCGTCTCCCTCCTCGGCCTCCGTGAACCAACCGACGTGAGAGTGCGCAGCCGACTCGAACAGCGTCGCCGACCTAGCAGGAGGCTCAGGTCTAGCGGCGCGTCTTGTCGGGGCACTCGGAGGCAGGGTGTACACCTCCATTGCAGTCGGTGCAGGCATGCCTGTAGTTGCATTCGCTCCCGAGGCGGCACCGACCGCTGTTGTAGTTGCGGCAGACCTATTCTGTGAGTACATCAAAATGACTGTCAACACGCTGCGGAATGCTTTTTTTTCATGGGATTTCAAGAGAAGAAATTATAATTGGACCCAGTACTTGAAAAAGAGACCAGAGAATGAATATTACTCTCCCTCTTTCCTTTTTTGTATTTTTCTGTTTTCCTTCTTTGGCCTACCCACAACACCAGTATCTCGCCTTGATTCATTTGAGTCCCGACAAATTTACCAGAATTCTAATGATTTAGTATATTATGTGCTTGATATTACTAGCATGGGTATACAAATTACAAAGCATCGTATGATAAAATTGCAAATAAAAAAAAAGCGCCAGTGCGAGGATTGAGACGGTGACCTCACAAAAACGAAAAAAAAAAACGACATAAACAATATATACGAGCCCCAACCACTAAGCGAGGAGACCCCGTGGAGTTTGGCCAAGTTGTCGGGATTGGAAACAGGCTTGACCAGCTGAGCCGAAATTTGTCGGGATTTACGAACACGCAAATATCTTTTATTCACTCATATTTTCCCTCCACAAGTTGTTTGGAGTGCCTGGGTGGCGAGAATAGTGAGAACCACCCTCTGCCATTTCTTATTTTGGCAGCGAGTACTATACCGACTATCAAACCTAATTTTTCCATCATAAAATGAATGCAAGGGCTGCAAAACTCCTTGTGTGGTGGAACTCCCGAGGTGAAATAAATATAATTGATGATTTTCTACCAGGATCTTTAAAGACGCTAACTGGCATTCTGGCCTCAAATGGGCCAAAATGCTAAACTATTCATTATGAAGCATTTTTGCAAATCTTTTTCTATCACTAATTGTGCACGAATTATTCTGAAAGATTTGGCTATGTTTCACGTCAATCCATGCAGAACTCACGGAGATTCGGAAAAGTCTTTGAAAACTTCCCAGATGGGAAATTTTCGGCTCGCGCCTTAGGTACTACAATTAGCTGTAACATACATAAAACCGAATGCATATCTTCAGGATTGGAAGACCTCGTGTTCCTGATTTTCCTTCGTATCCGGAGCCTTCGTCTGACATTGCCGGGCATCTCGGACATCTGCAGATTCAAGGATGGTCAGCACCGAAGGCGCGAGCGAAAAAATTCCTGTTTGGGACATTTTCAAAGAATTGCCCATAACTCCGTCAATTCTTAACGGATTTGCATAAAACCAATACATCGGAATTCTTTCCGCCCCGATTTACGGCTTCGAGGTCATAATGAATCGGCCCGGAGATTGGCTACAACATCCGAATCCTTTTCGCTCCATTCTAAAGGCGGTGGTGTACGCAATACGTGCAAACAGCGAGCTTCGGGCATTGGCTCGGGGTTCAGTTGAAAACGTGGGCTTGGGCGTGATTCAACCCCAGCGAGTCCATGATAAGTATGGTCTGGATACGCGTACAATGGGACGCTTAGGGTTGGCGGTGACACGGAGGGAGTAGATGGAGTGGCGTGGAGTGGGCAGATGTTTTGATGTGGCGTCTAACCCCGGGTGCGCACGGACCATCGGGGGAACATCGGAAGTTCCCTCATGCATCAGATCAAATCGCCGGATTGAATCCGGAACGACAACTTAACGATTGTGGCACGGTGAATATCAGCTCACTTTCTATTGGGGGAGCTTGCTCCCCCCGATTCACAAACATTATTTTTTTGCTGCCAGACGACGGTCGGATAGCGCAGTTTATCTCGTCTCCGCCCCACGCCGAAAACCTAAGAAATCACTGTGTCCCTGTTTTACAGGTTCTGCAAGATCTGGACGATGACTTTGACATACAAATCATTGTTATGCCCTGCTTCATGAACTTCGACGAGCCGATATTCGATACGGTCGGGAAGTTCGTCGACTGTTTCAGGGGAGTCCGCGCCACCTTCGTCACTTCGTCAGTTCGCTTAAATGCGGGAAAGTTCGTCTCTTTGATGGCGCCCTGCGAAAGTTCGTGAGTTTCAGCGAATTTTGGCGAAACTTCGTCACTTTCTCCGAGTACCTTGTTTTTTCAGCTTTGAGTGCCCAGGTACTCATGTGAAGTGCTTTTAGTTTCCGCAGTGGTAGGCACTCCATGTATCATTTTGTATACTTATAGGCTCGTAGGCTCGTTCCGCTATTTGCAGTGTAGCTCGTAGGTTACGCGGTCTACTAACAAGTTGCCTATGTCCTGATTTTCGGTTCCCGAAGGACGCGGAAACAGAACGGGGGCAATTAAAGAGGTACCCGAGGTTCCTAATGCTGTGCCGTTCAATTATTTTGTCTAAGGTTTGACGAGCAATGCAGCACAGCCAATTCCAAAGAGACAGGACTGCTCAGAATAGTGCTGGGTATCATCTGTGAATTTGCAGCATGCAATTAGCTCTCCATATCAAGTCACGCTTTTCTAAGCTTGTGAAAACAGCTGTATTTGGCACAGGTCAAATCAAAAGTGTGATATTACATACAGTCAAATATCCAAAAAGCCGTTTCGAATAGCCTCTAATGATGTGCCGTTTTGCCAGGACGCTGCCGCGTTGTACAATGCGTGTCGACGCGACAATCAAAGTGTCAAAGTCGGACGTTGCCAGATCAATCCCCATAAAACATGGTCCCGATCAAAACGAACCAAACCCACGTGATCTCTTGCCTTTTCTTCCTGCGCATCAGCCCATGAGCTCCACGCACAGGGAACAGACAACCGATGGTTCCATCCACACATCGCTATCTGCGGTGCTGGCAGCACTCAGGCACCTGGAGGAAGTGTACAATCGGAACTATGTCCGGACCATTGTTCGCCGCACTTTGGACGCGGACCGGCCCCAAAGCCCAGGCGTACGATCCGAGGAGGCCCAGAGAGATGTCCCCAATGTCAGCACATGTTCACGCCACATACATCACTACTGATTATCCCAAACCAGGCTCCGATTGCACCAACAGTGATCGCACAGGATATGCCGAAAATATCTGCCCTCTGCGGAACTCGATCCTTAGGATCGCTTCACTTTCAGGCGCCCCCCTTCCTTTCGACGGAACCGAGGCAGAAGATAACGATGTCGGCCTCCATGTCTTCGCTAGGGACGAGGATCAACTAGTTAGTACTCATCACAACTCTTTTCAGCCCAACTAAATCTCCGCAGATTCAATTTCAGGACTACGATTTCTTCGCGAACTGGGTTGAATCGAAGGTATCCTCATCTTGGATCCCCGAGCGATCTATTCTGGACCGAGACATATCTTCTTGGCTTTTCGGAAGTGCTATCTTCGAAGCCGTTTCGCCTGAGGACGACGAGTTTCGGCCGCAATCGACATCCACTCCCATAAGGAGGAGCGTGCAGCGGCTTGCCCCCAGCGAAGAGTCACTTTTGGACCCAGACCTCGATCGCGGTTGCGCACCCATCGCGACCGCGAACCGAAAACGCCGCCATGCTGTAGCAGCCGAAAGGCATACAGCGGCGGCAAAAAATAAAATCCTAGCACGATTCTCCTGAATAATCAATCACACAGTTTCCAACATACATATGTGCATGTCTATGTCGGTGGTCCGCAATAACATAAATGGCCTCTGCCTGCTTCCCCCCCCCCATGTCTGACACTCTGTATGATGCTGAATGCCAAATGAAATTCGACGATTTTTGTACCCAGGACCTGTCAGCACTGGCGCCGGCTTTACCAAGAAGAAGGAGCGCAACCACTGCAATAATCAAAGCTGCAAGTCGCGGACCGGGCACACGTACCCGTATTCCATCTCGCCGGGGGGGAGTATGGCAGGACAGATGGTGGAGGACTCCCGCACGAAGAAGCGCGCGGACAATGGACGAGCGGGCGGTGGGGAGGAAGAAGGCGGACAATGTCAAAGTCAGCTGCAACAAGGAAGGATACGCGTGCGTCACCATATCAGGCGAGAACTTCCGCCTCGCTCCCGCGAATCCTCCTGTTCCTACCCCAGTCGTGAACGTCGCATTCACTTCCACTTTGCCCACGGATGATTTACCCGCCTTCGAGGACACCGCTTACGAACTCGACGTATCGCTTGACTGGAACGAGTACAACCGCGAACGCCGCCACCTCATCCAGCTGCGACCTTTATTCAGACACCGTTGCCAGTGTCCACATTAGCCCCGTCCGCGAGGATTTCGTCACCTTCTCTTCCATCTCTCCTCGCGCTATCTGCGGCTTCCAAGGCAGCTCTATCAATGCCACGGGGGGTCGGAACCATACTCAACGATAAGGTTGCCCTGCAGATGGCCTTATTCGTACCGAACGCCGCGATCCGCTTGATGTCCGTCTCCCGCCTATGTCACGATAACTCTTTCACTTGTCACTTCGACGCGACTTCCACGTGGATCGCGGACAACAACGGCAAGGTTGTGTGCACCGGCTCCCTCCATCAATTCCGCGGCCTTTACAAGCTCGATTGCACCCTCATCGACCCATCCCCGCCTCCCACCATCGCCTCCGCTAGTCTCGACCTCTACCACCGTCGCCTCGGCCATGCCCACCCTCAGGTCGCGGATCTTTACCAGCATCAACTGGTCAATGGTATGGATGGCGGCGTCATCTTGTGGAGGAAAAGGGGCCGGCCACGCGCATATCATTGCAGCCAACCAATCGGCGTCGGCTTTTAGTTGCACGTTTTTGAACTGTAGCAATACCATATTTTGTTCATTCTCCCTATTTCTTCTGTAAGAAGAGAATTCGGGAAGAATCTGTGCGTGATTTTCCAGGGATGTGGATTCGTTGTAATCACTACCTCTTCACATATGGTTCTGCCGAACCTTATGCGTAGAACACGAAGTTGAAGTTAAGGAAAAAAAAATAGAATAGAAACCGACCCAGAAACACAGCGCTGGCATCTCGCATGTATTGATTGGCGGCCTTGTTTCGCGCTTAAGAATACAGTGAGTTCAGCTGACGAGATGGAAGGAATAGAAGGCACCGTTGTCAACGTCTCCGTGACCAGGTAAATCGACGAGAGTGATTCCAGTCGAAAGCACTGGAAATGAGCCGCTGATATGCACACCTGATAGCAGAACTCGGAATTGGAGGCCAGATATGGGTTGTCTACCAACCTCTCCACCAGGGGCCAAATGGCACGCCCACCACACGATGAAAGGAATTGTTCCAACTACAAGCAAGAGCTGGATGAGAGTGATCGATAGTGAAGCAGACTACTGAGTTCCTTCCCAAAGTCTTCGCCATCGGACCCGGAAATGGTTGGCTCCTTGCCCAAGCGATCAGGATCTGCTAGGCTAAAAATTTCGCTCTTTTTTGCCCACCGTCCCGTTTTTTCTGAAATGAAATTTCTATCGACAAACACGGATCCAATATTGAATTAAATGAGTCAAGACTCCGAGCTTGAGATTTGAAGCTTGGCGCATTTCCGCCGATCATGTCCACGGTTTCCGCAATTTCCGCAATGCCGTGTTGAGCCTTCAGAGGGTGAACTTGAACGTTTCCTTTTCGGTCCGCCGCAAGGGCCCTTCGCCGCCGTCTGACCGGACTGTATGCGCACTCTCATCGCGAGCAACAACTCGTCCATCACCCGTTCTGCAACATCCGTTCGCGAGAACAAGTCCATAAGTGGCCTTTCTACCTCGTTGATGCAGAACGACCAAACCCCGTCTCTCTGAATAAAGGTGACGTCCAAGCGGGCGAGATAGGCCAGATCTGATTGGCGCGCATAGCGCTGCTCATCCCTCTCGATGAGTCCGTTCAGGGTCACCAATGTGAAATCCATGCTTGCGTTGGACCTCGGTACCACCCACCCTTCTCATGACCTTTAGACCGTACCCGTTCCCCTTGATAGCTTCCCTATCCAGATTCGTCAGTACCGATATACCTGTGATCGAGGCGCCTGACTCACTGCAACTCCTCCAACGCATAATTAGCGGCGCACTCCTCGAAGTCTAGGCCGTTTGTACCCTCATGGGTTGGTGTTGTGGCGACCACCCCAATGACCTTGCGGCCAACGCAGAAGACGCGGAGCTCCCCAAAAATCCTTAGGAACGGATTAAGCTCCTGGAGAAGCCACTTGGGACCCTTCCCTGCATTTTCCTCTGCCATTTCGGCAATTTTCTCAGCTGTCACTTTGGAAGGGCCGTCAAAGAAATGTCTGTGGTGACTTCGGGCGCTGGCTTCCCGTTTCAGGACCACCGTTTCAGAGACTAGTTGAACACGCCCATTGCACTCTTTGTCTTCGACCACCATGCTCCGCCGCCACAGAACAGGAGCCCATGCTGAACGTGGGCCCAATGGAGCCTTCACAACTGCCCAAGCACCCTCTGTAAACTTCGAACTCATTGATGACCAGGATGGAACAGATGATTGTTCAGGTGCGTCAATTAATTATATTGTCATTGCACTTCCACATTGTTATACAGATGGCCAAGGCCATCTTGATTGCACGCCGTATGTTCCCCAAGGCCATTATTCATTGGGTTTTCGACAACTCCTCAGCACATGGCAGTCTCGCAAAGAATGCCCTGACCGTCACTAAAATGAATGTAAATCCCGGCGGCAAGGTCCCGGAGATGCGCGACACAGTGATTCCTTTGGATAACCCAAATGGCCATGGTGGAAAACTCCAGAAAATGGTCTTTGACAATCTGCCTCATAATTCCCCCCAGAAAAAATTTGAAGGGCAGCCAAAAGGGATGAAGGTGATTCTGGCTGAGCGCGGTTACACAACAAATACGGGTGGTAGGCCACTGATAGGGGAATGCAAAGTGTGCAAAGCGACAAAGGCACGTAAGCCGCATCTGGATGGGGCCTCGGCCAACGAGGAGGCAGAGATGTGTGGCGATGATGGTAACGATAGTGAGGAAGAGGAAGAGCGTCCAGTGCTCCTTCAATTCTTAACGCTTGGACAATGTCGGTGTTCAAATTCACGGTCAGTGGTTGTTTCCATTTGAGTGTTCTCGATAATTAGCACCCTGGATTTTTGTAATACCCACTCGAATTTTATGATATTCTCGGCCTGATTCCAGAGTGAGGTGGAGGCTGATCCTTTCCATCTCCATCTCATGAGCAATTCTACGCGGTGCCCTTTCGTTGACCTCCTGTCAACTGGCACCTGCCATTAGGTACGTGAGTTGAACTGATCTACCATTCAACCTTTCTTCAACATTTTGCTCTTTCCGCTGGTCTATGGAGTTCGGGGTATCTATTCTGGAATTCGGGGTGTTTGGAACGGTTGATTCATGTTAAAGAAAGCAGGCGCTACTCCAAGAAATCAGGTTTTCACAAGCAGAAATCGGGTTTATACGACAAAAAAATCATCTATAATAAATCAGGTATACCACGCAGAGATCTGTTTTTGTGCCCAACAAATCAGGGTTCTACCAGAGGAAATCTGGTTTCCTGTAGGCAAATCATGTTTTTGCCGGCAGAAATCTGGTCCCATGTGCAAAAACTAGGTTTACTGCAGTGGAAATCGGGTTTTGTCCCCCAACATCAGGTTCCTATAGAATAAATCAGGTTTACTACGCAGAAATCAGTTTCAAAACCGAAGAAATCAGGTTTGGCATACCAAAAGTAGGTTTACTCAGCTTGAATCGGATTTATACCAGAAGAAATCAGGTTTCCGCCCAAAAAATTAGGTTTGCAAGCACAAAGTCGAACACCATGCTTGTGGCATGAAAATCAGATTTGCTGTATAAAAACAAGCTTGATAGATGGTGAATGGAGGAATTCAACCCTGCAAGAAATCCTCCTTTGCGGAAGAAAGAGCTTAAAGAAATAATGCAAAAGATTTCAGCAATACAGTGATTCTTCGTTACTCGATGAACGAGATTAAAGAAGCTCAAAGCTGGTTCAAGTTCCATGTACTGGGTTCGGTTGGAAAAGAGCTTAAAGAAACGATGCAAAAGATTTCAACAATACAGTGATTCTTTTTTACTGGACAAACGAGATTAAAGAAGCTCAATGCTGGTGCAAGTTCCATGGACTGGGTTTTAGGTCCTTTGAGACTCGAATGAGGTTGTTGAGACTGTCGGAACGAATGTGTGATGTTTAGTTCATTGTCTATATCACAGGGCGAATCGTGGGATTAGCAAGGGAACCATTACTCTAGAGTGGCCTTGGTAATGTAGTCTGGGCCTTACTATTGAATTATGTAATTCGCATTTTGAAGCACATGCCCTAGAATCCCATTTTGAGTCACCTGCTTCGTAATGTCATTCTGAACCCTACCTTCATTCACCATCAAACACTGGAATTCCAACAACGGCGCTTGATTGCTTCAGAACAGGTGCTGAACCCGCATGTCCTGCCCTCGCTCTTCTAGCTGCGTTTCCAGTCTAGTCGTCTGCTGCTCGCGAAGGACATCATGTTTCGTGAAAACGACGATGATTGGGACTGAGGCGGGCCCAAATCTTGGTTAGCCGAGCTTAGCCGAGGCTAAGCGGCGGATCAAACTGCCCAATATGGACGCGATCAATCCGCTACGAAAGGTTCGGGTGGAAGGGGCATGTCACACCCCAAACCCCCATACGAAATGAACGAAATACTCTTTCTCATGGTTATTTCGTCCAACAGGGTTCAACACACCCAGCATCAAATTTCCAACTCTACTCTACATATTCTTTAACTGGGTATTTGAACGTTTTTCCTGATATTCCACATCCAAATGCATTGATTGTGGCGGGTCCTCTGGTCATCGCTTCGGAGTTGATTTGCCTTTGGCACTGCAATGATAATGACGGAATGAGGACATCCGACTCCAAATTTGTTCTCTTAGTGCCAATTGGTTGGGGGGCAACAAACACTGCATTATATCTCACTTGGTTTAGTTCTCTTGCACTTTCCATGGACGCACTCGTCTCTCTTCCCTTCTGCTCCTCAAGCTACATAAATCTCTTCTGGTCTCTCATATTCTTGCATATTATATTCCTCTACATCGACAGGGGGGGGTGACACGTGACCCATTTTACCTATTTGACATTTCGGCAGTCACCGAAATTTTGCGTGACACCCCAGAAAATTCGGCACTTGGACCGAAAATTTTGTCTGTTTTTTTTTGCCTTCTTTTTTTTTAGGCAATTTGGAGCCTGCGTGACCACTTGGAGGTTCGACAGAGGCCCGAGTGACGCATGACCTCGACCAAAGTTCGTGATCGACAGGGGGGTGCGTGACGCGTGACTGCCGAACTGAAGGGAATAGTACGGTACTTCATAATCCTGCCATAGTGCTACATAATGGGGATGTACCTATGGGCACTATGGCACTGTCAAGCACTGTCAAGCCTCACCCCGTTTTCCTGATGTAGGGCTAGCCAGAAACAAGTGAGATGGAATTCTGATACACCCCGGTGCGGGAATTACCTCTGGAATTGCATTGACGGGTAATTGAGGAGGCGGGAAAATTGGCGTGGTAGCACAGTCACCGGATCACCAGGGAGACAAAACCATAAATTGAATTTTTTGAAGTTCTGTTCCAGCAGATGGATATATGAGCTTCTTCTGGTGCCATTTCTACTATTTACTTGTCTCCTCGATGAAAACTGACCGAGTAGTAACCATTCCCAAATCGGGACTCAGACTTGTCACGAAGTTCGGTCCGCCACCATACACCGCTATCACACCCACATCTTAGACTCGTTACCAGTCTGCCTATGATGAGCAAAATATGTGGCGAGCACTTTGCCGTAGGCAGACTGGTACAACTCGGGCTGTGGGAAAGGCCTGGGCGCGGAGTTTGAAATGTTTTCCTTTTCCTCCGTTCTGAGCTCAAATTAACTCAGTTTAAAAAATTGCAATGATAGAGCATGGTCTGAATACCATATTCCTGAGATCTGTCTCTTCAAAATTTTCAAGAAGTCCGTATGTGGTGAGGTCAAGAGCCTCAATTTTAACTGAGAAATGATGGCAAGACACCGCCACTGTAATGCCGATGATCGGCACCACCCAAAAATTCAAACTCCGGGCTCAGCCCTTTGGCGGGGCCCGAGTTGTACCAGTCTGCCTACGGCAAAGTGCTCGCCACATATTTTGTTCATAGTAGGCAGACTGGTAACGAGTCTACCCACATCTACTAACACGAAGAATGTCGTTGAAGAAGCAACCTTCAGTGCGCTGCCAAACCACGGGTAAGCATGGGGGGACGACACCTCACCATACAAATCCCTTTCGATCCACCTCCCTCAGACTCGTAACCAGTCTGCCAAGTACGGCAAATCTTAGTGCAAGCACTAAGTATGCGCTCCCCATGTCCCGTTTACACCCGCTCGAGCCGCGCTGGGAGCAGCCAAAAAATGATGGATGTGTCGCCTACGTCCCGGCAGCCTGTCAGGCAGCCGTGGACTCTCGACCGCTTGATCCACGAGCGGTCAGTCGCGTTGGGATTCTCTATAGATTCATCCACATCGTCCGCGTACTCCTCCGCCCTGAATTCCTACATAATTTTCTGCAAAATGTATGAATTTGCCCAACGCCGAAAACGCTATAAGCTTCGCAGATGCCGTCGGATTCATCCGGATGTTCATCCGGTCATCCATTCCGGTCCCTACTCCGCGCCCAGTTCGGATCCCCTTCTATCGCTCTCCCGTGAGAGTACGCCGTTAATGACAGGAAGAATGGAAGTAGATCCACATCTTTAGTGTGGGTTTGATGAAGACTGAAAAAGGAAATGTGAAAGCAATGATCCCTGATGCCGTCCTCTGCGTTGGCGGAGACCATTGCGTAGACTCCGCGGGCATCCTGCATCGAGCAACCGTGAGTATGTGAGTGGTCGTCCCGCCGGACGGCGGCGGTGGTTAGGGTACGTGGGAAATAGAACGGCAATCGGTTGTAAGTCATATATACCGGCATTCTGGAGAAACGCTTTCACATTTCCTTGTGCGATTCGAACATTGGAAAGAATTGGATCGTCGGCAGGCTCCTCAATTATCCAAGCCTACTTCGGCGATGAGGCATGTGCGGGGGAAGTAATGGCGATATTTAGGCACCGACGGCCAGGAGTTCCAAGCTCTGAAGAGACACTCTTAGTTGCGGTCGACTGGATGAAGGAATCCGCTTTTACCCCACTCAATAATGATGATAATGGTTTCGTGTGGAACCAATTGTGCGTCTTTCCATCAAAAAAACCTGTTTCATAGACATTCTGATTTGCTCTCACCAGCCCGGAGCTAGGCATTAATACCTGGGAGAAGATGGTTCCCATCCGGTCATTATACTGTTGAAAGATGCTTACTGTCAAATATCCCGTGGGACACTTGACCATACCGAACCCAAATTGTGGATAACGACAACGATGGATCGGGTAAGTGACTACCTCATATCCAGCAATGTCGACTCATACCATTGTTGCTAGTATCCTACTTCACTTCTTACGCGTGGGTTCGGGGATATGATAGACAAAGATGTTCGATACAAGTCCGCGTTGAAAAGAAGAGACACAAAATGTGAAGCGGAGAGAATATAATCACCAGCTTCCATGTTGTGCGGCGGCATGCAGCATCTGCTGCTGCTGTTTCTCGTACGCCAATGGTGCGCCCAGTTTGGCGTGCCTGGACCGGCCAGGGTGGGGGTAGTCGTACCCATGCGTAATGTCGGGGTTCTCGAACGACGCAAGGCCGGGGTTCTCGAATGACGCAAAGCCGGGGTTGACGATGGTCGGCGAGGCGGTATAATAATGAGCGGATGGGCTGGCGGACTGGCGGTGCCCAGGATTCATGGGAGCCGAAGGACTGTGAGCAAAGGGAGATTGCGATTCCGACTGCTGCTGCTGTTGCTGGTGCATCTGCGCCGCGAGCATCTCGGCCTGCGCAGCGTGCACCTGCTGTTGCCGTTGGCGCTGCAGCAGCGCATATTCTTCCACGGAAGCCTCCTCGTACGAGCCCGGCTCGGAACCATACTGCCTCCCACCGTACACACCGCCGTTTGCACCTTCGTCCTCCTCACCCTCGTCCGCGTCGAGCATGTCGCCCGCCTCAAACTCGATCTCGCCACGGATGACGATCCCGAACGCGTCGCTGCGCATGGGCTCTTCCGAGAAGGGGGCCCTCGCGTGCGCTCGCCACTCGTTGACTTCGTTTCGCAGCGCCTCGGTCTCGTTTTTCATGATCCGCAGCTGCTGGGCCGCGAGTCGACGGTGTCGGCGCGACGCGTTCAGGTGCGCGATCGCGGAGTTGACGATCTCGGATTTCGAAGGGCGGCGGATTTGGTTGAGATTGGAGAGCAGGGCTGCGAGGTCCTATACGTCGAAATTGTAAGCGTCGTCCCAGTGAAAGTTGGCACTAGACTCACCAGGAAGCGCCCATTCAGCGTCTCCCGCCTTTGACGTTCAACAGCGTTGTGCGTTGCGCGTCGCTTGGCGGTGTTCACGCGGCGCGTGGTGTTGGAGGTGCGTTTGCCGGAAGCGGCAAGGCCGACAACGCCGTCTTCGCCCGTGAAATTAATGAAGGTTGGCATAGCAGGGGTGAGTGAGGTGGGTACAGGGGTAGGGCCGGTTGAGACCGAGTTGGGCGAGTATCCATCGGAGGCGGAGGACCCCGCGGGGGAGGGCTGCGCCTGAGTGTTAGTGGGCATTTGGTATAGTACTATACGAGGGGTTCCGGTGCGGGGTATGGTGCGAGGGTATTGACCGAGAAGAGGTCCGGTGTTTTGGATGTTGAGGGGAGGGGAGAAGCCGAGAAGGGTCGCGAGATCCATACTGCGGCGACTTGCTGCCTCTCGAGTTACCGGCTCCAGATCAGTGATAGTTCGGCGAACTCTTGCAAATAAGCGCTATCCTTACGTTTTGTTCCGGGTTTTCGTTCTGAATTTATCCGTAATTCAAGTGCGATGATATCGCCATTCTGACATTTTACTCCCAGATGGCAGCCGCAAAGCTTTGCACTACACTTTCTGGCGTCTGGCTTGACAAGCGGGGCAGCTATCGAAATTCCAAAGAGGGAGATTTGCTCAGAATCGTGCTGGCTATCATGTTTCGTTCGTCCGCCCATCAAGAATGGAAGTGTTTTACGACGAATACAGGGTGGCGATTGGCTGGGAAGAATGAAGCCGCTATTATTTGAGCGCCCGCCGTCGCATCACCAAAACCGGAGAACCTGATATAGCAATACCGGGGACATAAGGGTCGGAGGTCTGACGGGTGCGCTAGAAATTCAGCTAGAATTTTTTCAGAATTCCTTTTGGGCACAGGATTCGCGGAAGTGGCGAGAAAATGTGATAAGTATAAAATTTCCCCCACATTCTACCATCGGACAACAGTACGATCGCCCTCTTTCATCTTGCCTTTCAGTGATTTTCCTTTGTCTTTTTAAAGACATGCAACACTATGGCAAATATACACTAGGGGCGAAAAATAATGCAACATAGTGTTCTGCGCTAGGGACTTCGAAAACCCTGCGCTAGATATATTGTGGAGAGAGCAAAACACACTGGCAAATGCACTCAAATGCCTTCCCTCCAATCTCTGGGAGGAAACTCTAGTCCATGCATTTATTGGGGGTGTTTTCGGCATTGTAACGGGCCGGGACGCAGGTCAGAGTCGTAAGGAGATCTAAAAACGTATCAGTACTGTCTTCGGAATATGGAATGTTCGTACGTCTGGTTGTCATGTCCTCTATCAATTTTTCAATCGAAATATTGCCGCGGAACTATAAACGAGTGGATAACCAGAACCAGGAGGAAGGAAACACGCACGCTAGCAGGTCATTCGCATAGTCCCCGCACGATGTCTGTCAACTCGGCGTCGAGGGTGGACTGCGTGATCATCGTCCGGAGCGGCACTGTACCCCGCACAAATCATTTCAATGATCACTCTACCGAAAACACTTCGAAGACAGAGACACGCACCGAGAATCCTTAGTAAATGCGCCGCGCCGGAGATCTCGCTCGTCTCCTTCTCCTGAACGATGGCAACGTTCTGGTCGGGGATGTACTTTGAGCGGATGGTCGTGCATTGCGGGCGCTCGAAGCGGTAGGGGAGCCTGAGGTGGTTGGCCAGCGAATGGTCGAAGTGGACTTGCAGCCCTGAGACGACGATGGGCGCGAGGGCGAGAGAGCTGTGGGCGCAGGTGCGTCAAGAAGAAGACAACGAAAATAGAAGAGAAGGGGAAGAAACATACTGAGTAGATTTCGCCTCCTTGAGGTACTGATCAAGAGTTAGTGTTGCCGCCGAGTCGAGTCGATTCGAGTCCAATCTCGATGGCTAACTCGATGGAGTCGAGTTTGGTTGAGTTCAGACTCGAGTTTGGTCGAGTTGGCGTTCCTACGGCTTCAAAAAAACACAAACCCGATAAATTTTCAAAGCTCTATGGCTCTAACTACCTTCGGAAAAGTAGAAAATAAAGTGAAGTGCAGCAGTCCTGCACCATAACTAAAAAGCGCATGCATCATTCAGAATAATAAAATAAAAGTATCTTTTTAAGGGCACATCTGTTTTAGCAAACAAAAAAAATTAATAGAATTTAATAGGGGTGCTCAATAATTAGGTCGACCTGGTCAGGTCGCGTTTTAATTCGAAAAATCAGTGATCGCCGAGTGTCCGATCACTCCACTCCGTGATCTCTCGTGACCTTGTGTACATCCCCACCGGTACTATCTCTCCCTTCTACACGCGCGCGACTTTGCACATGGGTGCTGCGTGCTGCGCCGTACCTGTCTCCAGCACAACTCTATAACTATCCATCGCCCTTCGCCGCCCCGGAGACCACGATCGACGCATCTGATGACGCCGTCAACACCAGTCAAAAGCGTGCCAGCTCCACGTCCGACGAGACTCCACCTGCGGCAAAGCGCGGACGAGGCCGTCCTCCCTTTGTATAATTTGACAGCGGCCGGCCTACCTAACAGTCCATACATCGAGTTTAAAACAGTCTATTAAGCAATGCATTCTGTTTGATTCTTCCCTGTTCTTTCAAGTAATTATCTGTCTCGTATGCTGGCACGCACGCCTACCGCCGGCGATCAAAGGATCAAATGATTTTTCGAATTAAAACGCGACCTGACCAGGTCGACCTAATTATTGAGCACCCCTAATTAAATCTCATTAAACCTATTTTTAATAGAGCATCGTTATGTCCGAAAAATATCCGCGGAATTTGTTTCAAAAACAATTGACCCGAATGGCGGTGTATGCCATCCTACCCTGCAGCATAGTGCTGATGCTTCGCGGAGGCTTTCAATTGATAGCCGACAACTGTTGTTGATTGACCGGTGATTGGAAGCAAATTACGGGATTAGTCACTGTCACTGTCACTCGCATGTACCCACAAGCTGCCACGGCGATGGAGGAGGCGCCATTTTCATACGGTACAAAGCGACGCATTCAACAAACATATGAATGGGGCTGTTCTGTATGCCTTCAAGCACTTGTGTCCGGGCACTGTGCCCATCTATTTCCTCAGGCAGCCGAGGGACAGATGATGGTATGTTCGGGCAAAAGTGAATCGATCTCATTGCTCCTAGGTGGATGAAGCGATTGCCCTCGGCATTCTGAGTCCGGGAGACTACGACCGCCGCGACCCTGAGAACGGAACTCTTCGTAAGCAAACCCTTCACAAACTACAAACTCTGACTTCGAGGAGTAGAGTGCCCAACTTGTCACCTGGAGTACTTCACAAAGAATTTGATGGCATGGGCTCCACCACTGGATGTCTTGAAGTGGATCTTGCAAGAGATCACAGGGAAGAAGGAGACACACGAGATTCGCCAAGTACGTCAGGGATAATCGAGGTTGAATGTTTCTGATTTTTCAGATTTTCAATGCATTGGCGTCGAATGATCCCGAAGATTGGCCGCACCAGTTTCAACATTTGATGAATTACTACTCATTGGTCCCTTTCTTTCGACCAGGGTACATCAATAAACGATATGATTTATATTGTAACCGTCCACCGGTGTCCGTCGTCGTGGAAGGGGAATTTCGCTCTGACATCAAACCATTAAAAGGAGAAGACACTTTCAGAATATATAGATACCGGGCGACTGAGCCACTCAGCGCTGGCGTGCTCACCTTCTTTGCCAATCAGGAGCCGGCAAACAGCCCCATCAATTATTGGTACCTTCCAGTCCCATGCAATGTGATACTGTATTTGTTTCTGGTCGGAGCCAGAGCACCGGTAACTTCCAGGAAATTCGCAGCGCCCGAAATTTTCCTTGCTAGGAAGATCGACCTGGCTCTCAATGAGATTAAGGATAACCAGGAAAGGCGGATAGCAAAATTTGCAAGCAAACCCGTGAGTTTTTGCATATCCGTCTCTGCTCCCGGAATCTGAGTAGCTTAAGCATCACACGCACGGTCCGGTCACTTCCCATTTGCGGCCGACAATACCGCATGGCTACAAGGCGCAGTCCGATCCCGGACCAACTTCCGCCACCAAGCGTGCATCGCAATGTAAAAGCTCTCACGAGGCAAAAGGAAACAACAAGCAATATTGTTCCACGTGTTCAATAATCGTGCCGAGACCAATTACCGAACGAGTGGATTCTGACGAGGAGCCAGAGTCCGAGGACAAAGCTCGGATGAGAGTATACTGCTCTCTATGCTGGATGGTTGTCCCTCGGGCCTTGGACCCCCAGCCAAATTTCATTGCCCACGCGGATGGCGACATATCGGTCCTGAACAATGAAGGGGTTGCCAAGGGGGCGAAATCGGTTGATGAAGAGGAGACATTCCAAAGCAAGATAATCCACAAAGACAGGAAAAGGAGTCTGCTGAAGGCGAAACCAGTCGTATCCGCCATGGTTTGTGGCCCAGCCATCGAGAGGATTTTTCTGATCCTTCCTGTAGTTCAATGATGTTGGGGTGGCAAAATACGCGGATTCGGTAGAGGAGACGTTCCAAAGCAAGATATTCAACAAAGAGATTCTTTCCGCCACGGTTTGTGGTTTGTGCTTCCGCATTGAGAGTGTTTTTCTGATCTTCGTTGTAGTCCGATGACGATGTTGCGCTTGAAGTAAATTTTAATAATCTCACTCAGTCTCTCAGCTAACTATATCTCTGCCTAGACTTTGAAATCTATTCGGTACCTATTTTACTTGTCTTGATCATTGGAAACGGTATATCGAAAGAACCGGACTTGTATGATCTTGATGGAGCAGGATTAGCTATATCATGTACGATATCGACGTTGCGCGTGTGGCAGAGAAGATTTTAGATGCCGAGATTAGTTTGACTGGTAGAATGGCAATGGCAATTTCTCCTGGCGTGGCAAAAGAAGTCCGCAAGCAAGTGTCTAGGACAAGGCAACCGCGAAAGCCTATTACGAAAACGGTTGCAATGGCACAGGATATCGAGTGGACGTGGGTGGACCAGGGGCTGATGGGTACGTTGGGGGCTCAGTGTTCGCGTTTCTTCTCGCTCTCTTGCTGCTGCTGGCTGGTGGTGGCAGGCCGGGCGGGGCACGTTGGCCTTGGTGTGTGTGATTCGTTTTCCCTAGGTGAGGAAAGCCGATGAGCAATGCGCCAAAGGCGTATTTGAGGGCGAGAAAAAGGAAGAAGGAACCAAACAACTGCAACTATCTCATTTTCCTTTTTGAGTGAATCCAAATACATGTTATCTCGCCTGCGGGCAGCATGCCCCGTGCCAAAGAATAGACTCGTCGTCAAGAACTCGAGAAATGGTGCTTTTCCGTGATGGTGACAATCTATTAAGCATCGGGGGGATCCAGAATGTACCCAGAGATGATGACTTGGATGGTGAAACACGAGCATCGGCCGGGAAAGCCCCAAATCGTGAATGCGCATCGGCAGGAACACCACCAAACCCGCGGGCAAGACTCGGCCCCGGTGACAGGAAGAACTAATCGTTGGGGGCCGGAATGTGCCTCCAGCGACCGTGTCCCCTCATCCGGGATGCGGGTAGAGGTATGTATGGCCTCCTAAATAGATCTTATGCACGAAAAAATGGAGTATATGGACACGCACATTCTCTTTCACTTATTTTCCTCTTCTTTTTCCGAGGTGTTAAGATAGATCTCCAGAGCTCGTTTGGTCCCTGTTTTGATTGGCATCGAGAAGCCAGGTATATGAGACAGAATGACGAGATTGCAGCACCGCCTGCATTGTTCCGCTTTCAGCCGATTTGGATCTGAATACTATGGGCCAAAATTTTGGATTATGTGAGTTTATAACCATATCAAGGATTCTTCATATCCAAATTTTATCGGAGGTGCTCGCCCTTCATCAGCCCTTCACTCTTTCCTTCATAGCAGGCAATCTTCTGACGATGAACGACCCGACCGCTCCTCACAGGAATTATTGCCTCGGGGCTGCATTCTCAGATCATCCAAAACGCAGTACTATTCCAGAATTCGTTGTATCGCTAATTGCGCACGAATTATTCGGGAAGAACTCGCGACTTTTATGTCGTTACGCGCAGAACCCACTGAGATACACGTAATTCTTCTTTGCGGGGATCAAAAACGTCCCAAAACAGTATCGAAATTACACGCTGACCAAAAAAGAGTGGACGAAGATTGAGGTGATTCACGAGGCTCTTCGCATACAATATTCTGTGTGTCAAATCATATATAATAAACTATTTTTGCCATTCTATGTCTATCGCTAATTGTGGATGAATTAGTAGAGAAGATCTGGGGGTGACCTTGAATGTTCAGCGGTTAAATTTTATTTTTAAAAGACGTTGAAGTATCAAACACACCGGCTGATCCATCTATGTTTCCGATGAAGATGCGCAAAACAGACAAACAAATCGTCGAGCTCCTAAACACCAAGCACATCGACATCAGCAGGTATGGCATTGGGTGGGTGGCATCTGGGTAGGTAGTTCTGACTCCACAAGCCCATTTTGCTTTTTCCTCATTCAAAAGTGGAATGGGTACAGATTTCTCGTTCAAATTAGGTTCCTTGGCGTGGAATAAGCGCTCAGGAAGAGCCATGAAAAATTTAACCACCGGCGGCTCAACTGGTGTAATATTTTCGCATCTGGGCAGTAGTTCTGACTCCAAAAGGCCATTTTGCCCTTTCCTCGTTCAAAAGTGGAATGGGTACGAACTGGTGTAATATTTTTCGCATTTGGGCAGGCAGTTCTGACTCCGAAAAGCCATTTTGCTTTTTCTTCGTTCAAAAGTGGAATGGCTTGGTGGAATTACAGCTCTTTGCGGAACTTAGGGCTTTTATTTTATTTTATTCAACAGTTTCCAGCAGAATGAGCCCCACGGGCTCAACTTTGATCGGATTGGTTGCGTTGGATTCGCATTGAAAATCCGCAGTCAATAGGACACAATCCAATTATGTAGTGAGATTTCGCCCGAAAAATCTTGGTTTCGAGCAAGTCACCTGCATCAAGGTAAAGTACCCCACAGTGCACTTGAATCAGTGAAAACCGTTCGTTAGAGGATCGGCCATTTCGGCGCCGCATCAGACGGGCTTGTTACATACGTCCAAACATCCTTCGCTTCATTCTCGCTTGCACCTTTCTCGCTCTCGTCTCCACTTCACCCATCGCACCATGTCTGGCCGCTGCACCTCTTCGAGTCGTGGACGCGGTCTGCCTTTGTCGGAAAGTCCGGAAGCAACGCAAAGCAACGCCTGCACAACACAACTCGAAGAAGGCTCCCGCGCACAGTAGGAGTGCCGACAAGTGTGGGTAGCGAGGGGAACACCTAGTTGGATAGAAAGTGCAAGGAGTGAGCCAGTGCCCGGGGAGCATGCCGCTCGAGCTGAGCAAATGCTCGACCGAAAGGAAGAGGGATTCCGGGGTAAGCGCGATGTCAGGGGATGGCATACGGAAACTGCGCAGAGCCTGATCCCACACGGGGAAGATTGAGTGAGGGCAGACTCATGTTGCCCAACGATCCATCCTGTCCGCCCCACCCACTCAAACGAAGGAAGCGCAGATGAGCGGCAGACTGCAAAGACCCAAATCCCACGCTCGGAGTCCGACGGTAAAGCAAGATGCCTAGAGTAATCCGCACCTGAGCAAAGAAAAAAAAAAAGCATTACGACGGCATTCCAAGACGTGACCCCGGATCGAACAGGAATCCCTGCTTAAGAGATCATATTCGCAGGGTTAATGGCAAGCGGGCTATCAGGTCCTGGTTCCCCGTGAATTAGAGTCGATGACCCGGAAGCGAGGTGGCACCAGGTAGGCCACACTATCGTGTATCTTTCATTAATTCTCTGATAGTTAAAAAGCTCCCCCTGCAACCAACCCCGCCGACTGGGCTATGATTCCCTGCAACGCCGCCGGAGTCCCAACCTTTCCAGTAGTCGATCAAGACAACATCACCCGGCCTGCGTTAGCCCAGGTGACCGAGTTATATCTACGTGTATGCTGGGGTATGTTTGCCTTACTCTAACCTCTGAACGAGTCGTATCTTACTGCGGAAACAGACCATGTTTGGCCATCGGATTCCATTTATTCGGAGATACCCCTGCCTGACATACTAGCTACTCCGGAAATCTTCTACGATACCCAAGAACTCCCATCTGCGGTGACGCTTGGCAAGCCGCTCGCAAGTCTCACTCTCTCACAGCTCGGCGCCATCGTGGAATATTTCGTCTCCAAATCGTCCACGGACCAGCCATTCAGTTTCTCCGCAAAGGCTGACATCATCGCGCGTCAGGAAGCCGCCAGCAACGCCCAGCTTGATTCTCCACCAGTGGATCTTCCGCCCATCACTCCTCCCTCAATCCGTGCGTTGCCACCTGGTAGTGTGTGTGGCAACAAACCTACACCCGTTGTCCCACCTGGTTTTCAGCAAATCCCCGGAGTCGACTTCTTCGAAACGTACGCAGGTGTTGTGCGTTATGAATCGTTGAGGATGCTCTGGGCCATTTGTGTGAAAGGGCCGGGTGGGTGATGTGGGCGATGGATGTTGTCAGTGCCTATCTCAATAGCGAGATGAAGGAAGTGGTGTATATACAGCAAACTTCCTTTCAAAGGCTGGTAAAAGAGATTTTGAAGGATTTTAAAGTGAGCAGTGACACAATTCCGCGGGCTAAGGCCGACCTCAACAGCCGCTGGATGTGAACTGCGAGGTGTGCTTTAACGACCGTCACGCTGATCACACGTCACGCCCAACTTTTTTTAATTGACGCGGAGTGGAGTAGATGTACGGAGGCGGCTGTTGCCAGCCGGATCTTCATGTACTCGTCATCGCCGAAAGTAACCGGAATCTCTGCTGTACACGCAAGGAACTGAGGTCCTCTTCATTATTCTCATCAAATTCCCCATCTACTCCCAGTCGTTCTGCTGCAAAGTAACCGGAATCGAGGTTTTTCTGAAAGCCTTGGTAGGTATTGGCCGACTTTTGGCTACAGCTCGTAAAATAGCCGCCCTCACGATATCTGGCCGGAAAGACCATGGATCATGTCTCCCTCATGATATGTGGTTGAAGTGTGAGCTTGATCATTCTCAGACATGAGCACCATACAGGACACCTTTTTGACCCGGGAATGCATGAAACTACCTGGAAAACATCGGATTTGTTGATTTTTATATTGCAAGTGTTTGGTCGGCCGCGGCCTCCCCACCTCTATTGTGAAGTCGATTTTCAGTTGCCTGCTTTGCTTTTGATTTTTTGTTTGAAATTTGGACGGAGCTCTTTTGAGTGTATTATACTGTGCACTCGTGACGGAGCTAGATCTAATTTTGCGGCTGCCTTTTTTCGGATCTGTCTATGTTAGCACCCGGGCAGTGTCTGTCAAAGCTTCTTCGAAGGGTGACGTCACGTGCCGATAATGCCGAATGATCGATTGCCCGTGGGCCGGCGGGAAAGCGCACTCCGGAACCCGGCGGGCAGCTGCCGCGATGTACGGCATCAGCGGAGACTCAGCGGAGCTTGAAAAGCTTCAGACAGACGGACAGGCTTAATTTTATAAATAGGGAGAAGATAAATAACTCAGAACCCTATGCAATATGCATTATGAAAGAAATGCATAAAATACCAGCCTACCAAGTTGGTAGATGACGGAATCCTATGCAAAATGAGCATTATGCACTGTAGCCTCATGACTTTACGGCACATGAATTTGAAGTCTCTTATGGCACTTGGGCTCGAGGTTCACAGTACAGTAATAAATTTGGAAAATATGCATATTTCCCTCTTGGCACCTGTCCCAACAGTATTTCTCAAGCTTTCAAGATCTCAGAAATACAGTAGGATGGCTCATAATGCATAATAAGGTTGGTTCCCTGCCAAATTGAGTTGAATTTTGGCAATTCCTATGCATTATGAGCATTTATGCACTATGAGCTCACCTCTACAGTGGCGAAAAGCATTTTGGTGGATCCAAAATCCGATGCATTATGAGAAAATTTGGCAGGTATGCATTATGAGGTTATGCATTATGAAAAATCCGACTGTATCCATAAGCATGGTGGGAGGAACTGAAATCTAAGAGTCGTTCAAAAGATTGTTTAAACACCGGTTTTTACTGCAAGGCAGACATGGTGGATGGTGCTTTCCGGTGACATAATTCAGGGGAGATTACTTCATGAATTGTAGAAAAGAACTGGCCAAGAGCCAACGAGCTTTTCGAAGACATCTGTGATTCCGGTTGCTTTTGGTCATGACGAGTACCGTAGTATTTCGTTCAAATCGACGCCGGGTCACTGCGTTCAGGGCGGGTGATAGACGGGGCATATGCCGAGATGTCTCCCCAGCGCGTAGCTGACAGCTACCGGCGAGTGGCTTCGGCGTCAAGCCATGCCGAGATTTCGCAGCGAAGCAGCCAATTGAACGCTGTGGGGCCATTTCGACTCGGATTTTGACCGGGTCTCGCTGGCGCGAAAGCCAGCGAAATTGCAGTTCGAACTAGTTTGAGGCAAAATCGCACCGGACAATATCCGGCCAATACAGGGTGTATTGGCCGAATATTGGCCGGATATTGTCGAAATAACGCCCACCCAATATTCGACAGAAACAGGCTGTTCTGGCTGAATAATGGACACATTTTTTTTGAATATTGTCCTGCCATTTTTTCTCCTGCTTGTACCGCACTTCAAAATCACTTCAAAATCAAATCTATTCACACAACTACCCAGTGCAACAGTGTGCATAAAAGAAGTCGCGATCGCCTCTCGACTGTGCCCAGCCTCCTTATTGTGCGAGTGGATTGGTAATCGCGTCGCCAACTGCAAGAATTACAAATGGACGTACACCATGGAACATGATAATTGTCAGCGCATTTGCAAGCCGGGTGTGCAGGTGTCGATGTTGTTTGCTTGAATTGAAACGATAGCGTGGCGATTGCATGAGCCTGGTACGAAGCAAATGTGGGCCGTTAACCTAAGTTATAATAATGACGAATGGGGACCCACCGGCATCACGCTTCCAAGCGTATGAAAACGGTGTGTAAACGAGACAGAGACAGGGTGTTTGCAGGATTTGGCGAATGGTGAGAGTAATTGAGGGCCGAGGGATACACACATACCGATTATTATCACGCAAAGCCAGAGCGCACATTGCGCGAGGGAGGGGTAGTGCTGGCCAAATATGAATACGATACGCCAAAAAGGAAAGATCGTTTGGAAGAATATGGTATGAGGAATGGTTGCGGTGGCTGGGTAGAAACTTAATCTGAAGCGCTTTAGTGGAGGAGGGCATGCTTGCCTGCCTTTGGTGCACGGATTGTGTACAGCAACTGCACGACACCGTTGACTGCACAGGTTCTGTAGGACAAATACTGGATATAATGAGTCCAGCAGGGACTTGGGTCAGTTCTGACTCAGGCTGGAGGGAAAGGTTGAATTTATTGGCTCGAGCATTTATGAGCGGGACAGTGCTAGGGAGAATGGCTACAGGGAAATGCTACAGTGATTCCCTGGAGCGGTTTGTCTGCCAGAGTTCGGCGGACAGCGGAGTCCGCCATCATACCCATAGTTGCATCATTTTGGGGTCAGCACCCAGAGGCTTCAGCGGCTACAACGGAAAACGACTGGTTGGGACTTGGTACCCAAGACGGCCACAAATGAGAGCGAGGTACGAGCAAAGTGGTGGGTCGAGGGTCGGGGGTAGTCCGTTTTTAAGCTCGGGTGTCCGATCGGGGTAGAACCTTATTACATAATCACGAAATAAGGACCTTGGTTCATGTTTTGAACTTTGTCAATGCTCCTAACAGAATGTTAAAGATCTTCTCTGCTCGCTCAAATTTATTTGGAATTTTTGAGGATCATTCGAGGCCGCTATTGAACAGTCAAATTGATGGCTAAACAGCATATTGATGTCCTATCTCATTGATTGATGAGCTACCACACCGATTCGAGCATGATTCTGGAAATTGTAAAGAGGCAAATTGGCGCAAACGGACACTAATAGTGAGCTGATATCCAAGAAAAGTTAGGAAAATGCGCCGCACAGGGAAAACAACACAAAAGTAGGTGAAATTCAAACTCCGATGATTATGTAACAATCTTCTACCCTAATCGGACCCCTTAGCTTAATAACAGACTTCAACAAATCGAGGCACGAGATCAGAACTTGTTGAAGCGCCTGTCTACGAGAGACTAGGTCGGGGGCCAATAACCTGTGAGAATATCTCTCTGAATGTAGAAAGATAGACTGAACTACTGAACTTATTACAAGCTATTATACTCTACAATGTATCTAGAACCTTCTGAACAACTGAGTGATCAACGGCGGGATGAGGAAATTTAACCTCGGTGCACCGGGCCAACAAGGTTTCCTAATGTACTGCTGCATAGCCTATTCCTTCTGACCCGCCAATAATTGTTTCCCTATTTACCATGATTTCTGAGCTTTTTTGGATTAGGAAAATAGGGGGTCCGTGAAGAGAAGTTAGAGTAATCCAAGGGGCACGCGATCTCCTTATCCCATTCCGTGGCATGGTGTTCAAAATGCGAATTAAATCATTCAATAGTGAGGCACAGCGTTCAAAATGGCATTACAAGATATGTGATTCAAAATGCCCATTCTGTGGCATGGTATTCAAAATGCGAATTAAATTGTTCAATAGTGAGGCACAGTGTTCAAAATGGGATTATGAAGCATGTGATTCAAAATGTCATTCTGTGGCATGGGGTTCAAAATGCGAATTAACTTGTTCAATAGTGAGGCGTAGTGTTCAAAATGCCATTACGAAGCATGTGACTCAAAATGCCATTCAAACCCTAAATATGTTAACTGCTCCCTTATCCCTCCTGCTCTCGGCTGAATGAAATCATTCAATAGTGAAGCACAGGGTTCAAAATAGCATTACGAAGCATGTGATTCAAAGTGCCGTTTTGTGGCATGGGGTTCAAATGCCATTATGAAGCATGTGATTCAAAATGCAAATTAAATTGTTCAATAGTGAGGCACAGGGTTCAAAATGCCATTCTGTGGCATGGGGTTCAAAATGCGAAGTACAGTTGACTGGCTCATGGTCGTAATGCATAATGCTCATAACGCATCAGATTTGGCTGGGTACACTTAACGCACTTAATACACGGCCACTGATGGCACATAATCTGAGGCCCTCGTTCTCGGTCCAATGTCAATGAAATTCCACACAAAAAAGGGAGCATCCATAAGGTGATATACTTTGGTTGAGCCTTTATCTTTAAGTAAAAAGTCGATAAAATGAATAGTGCAGGAGGACGGCAAATTGGTGAGTAGAGTTGCACTACTTGGCTATGAGGAAAGCCTGAAGATCACAGAACATAAGTCGGAAAGAAAGGAATAAAACAACAGGACACCTCACTTACATTCAGATATCCCCATTACAACGGCTACGCACAGCGCAAACGTTCTGGTCCAGACCCAGCAGAGCTCCCAAGGACGTCTAGGCACCAATCGACCAAGCCAAACTGGAAAACGGAAAAAAATATCGAGTGGATGAAGATCTTGTCGACGTTCGAGATGTTCTTGGCAATGTGGCTACGGGTGCCCAACGTGGTCAGAGGGCGCAACATTAAAATTTCGCGGGACGTTGCCACATTTTGTCAGATTGCCCGAAAACCACCCCCCCCCCTACTCCAAGCCACCCACCTCACCCCAGAGTTGATCTCGTATATTCCTTGGGATGTGTCGTGCGCACGTAACCGACTTGCTCTTCCGAGCTTTTTTAGGTCTGCAATCATCAGCTCCGCTGCAAAGAACGTCATCTGAATAAAAGTGAGTCAACTCTTGGTTCGCCTCTTCCGCACACGTTCGGCAACCGAGATCATTGATCTTCCTGCGCACCCAGTCCTGAGGCCACACCTTGGGTTCTCGCTGCCCCGGACCTGCCAATGGCCAATCGTCTCGAGCACCACTTCGAATATTTAAGGGAGAGAAGGGATATTAGCCAAATCAACCGCTCTCCTTGTCGTTTCTGGATGGCAGTATGTACGAAAAACTAGGGATGGGAATACATGATGCGCGTGTATGTGCTAAACCAATGTGGGCGGGTAACGAGAAAATACGTGCTGTGGGATCGGAAGAAATTTCCTTTTTGGGAACATGTAAAAAATGATCTCATCACTCTTGTATCTTCCCGGCCTGTGCCGGATCTTTGAACCTACATGTGGATTTTGGAAGACTTGCAAGACTCCCTCCCAATGGCCATGGAACCTCCAGAAACACTCTGGGGGTTGATGTGTCATGCGTCCCCCACCATACTGGCTTCAAACGGCGTGGTCGCTGCCTCCCGACTCGAGCACAAGGCAAATGGCCTTGATAGCGGCACGACCAGCCATCATCAAACACTGCCCGGTCAAGAGCTCCCTACCCTTCTTCAAGCGAGGTGCAGGCGAGCCTCAAGACGGCACCTTCACCCCACACCTCCCTGGGATGTCGATGGACAGTCAAGCATCAGTGGATGGACTCAAGAGCGCCGAGAGGATGCCATACATCCCCGTACAGCGGCCGTCTAATTCCCTGTCTTCGGTCCTCGTCCCCTCAAACTTATCCGCGCTTTCAAATCACTGCATTCCAGCGCCCCATTAGGGCTTCCGCCCGTGGCCGTCGCCACGGTTCGACGGCACCCGTCGAACGGGTGCCGTGCCCGTCCCGTCGGACACTTTTTTCCTCGAGAAACGGCCCGTCAAACGACGGCCGCGACGGCCGTTTCAACGGGTCATATAAACATGCCTACAAACCGACGCTTTTCGTGGTTATTTAATCCCCAGAGGCCTCTATCTTGGAAGAGATACACTTTCCTGCTCACCTTGCAATTTTACTAGGTCGAAATAGACGGTACATTGCCTGGATTGGATTCTCGGCAACTCCCGATCATGATTGCCGATGTTCAACCTCGGGTTTTAGGTCAGTTTCCCTGGATCGAAGGACGGAAATGTTGGGGTGGGTAGGTAGAAACTAAAATCAGGGTATTTCATTCCCAATCTACCTGCATTGGCGTCAAAGAGCAAGATAAAGTTCCAATTCCCACGCTACCCGTCGATACGGCCGCGACGGCCGTCCCGTTGCCCGTGCCGTCCCGTCGGAGGTTTCGATTTCCGAAAAACGGCCGTCAAATCGACGGCCGTTGCCGTCGCGGCAAAGGGTGGAAGCCCTACGCCCCATAGCCGCACTTACGGCTAGCTCTTGCTAGCCGTTGGCTAGCCGAGGGCAGCTGTGGCTATGCTTGGGCTAGGCCTGGCCAGCCCCCTAGCCAGAGTGGACTAGCCACACGTGATGGTAGCTCTTGCTAGTTATGGCTAGTTCCCCGATGGGGAGCTGTGGGGACGTCTGGGTAGGAGGAACTGTTCGATTGGTCTAATTAGATTTCCCCGAAAGGAAATTTAAGCGATGTTTGCCAGAAGCAGCCAACAGGCCCCGTTCTGAATTCTTCATCCATCGCAGCATTTGCTTGAGCAGCCATAAAATTTGCCGACCCGCATTCTCATAATTTATTCCGATCCATGTAAATTTTGTCTGATTTTTTTGGGCCGTTACTCATCGAGGCATAGCCAGATCACGAGAAATTGCGCCCATCCGTTGCAGCACCCTTGAAGACCTTCAGAAATATATGGGTTTCACCTCAAGAAATTTCATGCATAAATTTGTGAGTTATAGAAACCCCGAGAGGTCATTTTCGACTTCATCTCACCTCAGTGTACTTGTTTTCATTTTGCCGGCCGGAGTTTCAATTCTGATACCTCTCGGCGTTTGGCACAAAAGCCCACATGGTTAGGATGAAAAGCATAGTGTCCAGGTAGTTTCCCTTCCCACCTCCTTGACTACTCTTACCACCGCTATCCTCAAAATCTTCTCGACTCCGCCGTTAAAGCCGGTCCCCGAGGGATGATATCTGCTCTTCAGTTTTTGATTCATGATTACCCTGAAAAACACTAATGTAAGGCAAAAATAATCCTTGAAATTGGCTGTAAGAGCTCATACAATAGGAAACATTGAACCCGCCTCTTCTGCATATGTCGACTTGCCTTGCTATCAACCGCGCACAAGAGCGGCAGGAATTACTTACCCGTGACACCCGGCGGACATCACCAGAAAAGGACCAGAGTGCCATAATTTGATGGGATCTAATTAGACCAATCGAACTACGACTCGTCTGGGTAGGTCTGGTTAGCTGTTCGGCTAGCCTGCTAGCCATATGCGGCTGGCCGGCTCGCTGGGGCTATCAATGCCCTTCGGCTAGCTCCGGTGGGCAGATGCTGTGGCTAGGGGGCGTCGGAATGCAGTGTATGCCTGCGGGACCTTCGACGATGGGCCAGTACCTGAACGAGCGCACGACGATGCGCTGGCACTTCGCCTCGCGACCGGCAGTTTCGGGTCGCTACCCGTTTTCGCCCGCAGTGGGGTATTGACGGGTGGGCACCAAGACTCGCAAGATGAGACATAAAAGACCAAATCCTGCGATTTCCAAGCTGAACTTGAAAACACTCCCAGGCATGGCTCAGGATGCCCATGGAAATCTATGATATTAAAATGGTCAGAGACAACAGAGAGAAGACCAGGCAAATTCAAGCAGCAAATTTGCAGTCAGGTACAAGTCCGGGGCAGCAAAGAAGGCTATATCCTACAATACAACCTGGACAATTGGAGTAGAACCATGGCGGGGACTACCATAGAGCTAACTGGGACAAAGCCGGGATGCATGGAGGAAGAGAAACAAAAAGGTGGACAGAGCGACCAAGACAAATATTGAACATTGAATGAATTCAGAAAGAGTGGCTGTGCGACTCGGACATGAAGCAGGGGTACTGGCAATTCGGATGTAATGAAGTTATTGGTCTGGTGCTACAGACCCTAAGCAAGCCGATTAACAGCACGACCCTGGGGAGCGAAAAATCGGAATTTGCGGTTCTGACGCTCGATCCGGTCACCAAGCAGCCGAAAGCAGATGTACAGACCAGCAGAGATCGATGCGCTGTTGAAGAAGGAGGGGCTTGCAAAGAAGGACGAGGACACAGAGATGAAGGCTGTTTGATGAGGTCCATGGGTTGCACCACAGTTCTTTTTGAGATTCCAGAACTCTGTGTTGCGAGGCATAATAATCTGACTACAGTTAGTTGAAAATGCTTCGAACTCATTGCTCCAACTTGACAAATTTCACACGGTTGAAAACTTGACAAAAGGGGTGCAGCTGAATTAATTTAGTTCCACAGAGGATGAGAGGCATAGAACACTGTAAAGCACCGCAGCCAGAGCAAGGGCCTTCAAGTCCCGCAGTCCGCGTCCAACATTTGGCGCCAATTCTGAGTAGTCCCTTTGCACTCCTTACCTACAAACACTCGTTAACCTACCTCACATATCCCATTCACACTCGTATTCAAAGCCTACAACGTTCCATTTAGACTCACATCCACTAACAAATTACTTACTCTTGATTATACCCGCTCATTTCGGACTCAACAGCGCAGTCGCTCCTTCCATACCTTTGTTACGCTCAATCTAATGATTGCCCTCGATTTCCGAATGAGTACTTCCATTTATTGCACGGGGACGTTCAAGTTGACCAAAAAAATTTGTGCGGGAGTCAAAAAAAATTGAGGCGGGGTCAAACTTTTTTGGGGCGGGTCACTGACTCGCGCGCAAAATAAACTGACATGATGGACCTGTCAATTTTTAGCGCGGAAGGCGCCAAATCACCTATTTTTATTACGCGGAGCCCGAAATTACTGAAAGGTTTTTGGGCGGGAATAAATGTGTACTTGGTCCGCCATATGACCATCCGTCTGAAGCCTGTTGACCTCTTCCCTGTGATCTGACAATAGGCCGCTTCGATGTACATATGTACAAGCCTCCCGCCTCGCAAAGTGTCGACGCCTCCCAATTTTATGCGGAATCGATAGCCCTGGTCAGTGCGCCACTCCGGATCTCGGCACCTCAAAAGAATTGTGGGATCTGTTTAATAGTAACGCTAAAATTGTTGAGTTCCGTATAGGCGATGTTGTCCAATGGTACGACTCGCCGGCAGATGGAAACCGCAAATCCACCAAACTCGCACCACGCTGGTCCAAACCCGCGCAGATTTACGCACGTTTCCTTACAGCAGATGGCAGTACCGAGGGCACGAATCAGAAATACCCATTTTGGGCAGTTTCTGATTCTCGCGACCGATTTACCCATATCTCGGTGAGTTGGGCACAGATTGAGATGAAACTTAGTCAGATAATTCGGCGTAATTCGCGCGCAATTAGTGATAGAAAAGCATCGAGAAGAATATTATATTTTGGATTTTCCCATATGTAAAGTCCCTCCAGCTGAAAATTCCAACTACTGAGCTCAAATCTTGGCCGAATGAGTTAGAATTTTGGTAGGGGCTACGTCAACATGTTTAGAGTTAAGTGATAGAACCAAAAGTATGGATATTTCATTACCTGCCTTTTATACCCCGTTTGAAGGCTTTTTGTATAGCCAACACAGATCTTGCCCTGCTTTTTATAATTGTTCGTGCTTTTGGCTCTATCACTTCACTCTAAACGTGTCGACGTAGCCCCTCACTAATTGCGCGCGAATTACGCCGAATTATCTGACTAAGTTTCATCTCAATCCGTGCCCAACTCGGCATACCGGGCTTTTACCAAAACTCCAAGAGTTCGTTCAAGTTCAATTCTTGATTTTCTATTTTGTATTTTATCCCCTTCGTTTATCTCGTTGCGTTTAAATGAGGAGCAGGCAACTCCTTTCACGAGAGATAGATTTTTTTCGTTTGAGGGATGGGGCTGAGGCTGGATGAAGAGCTAAGCGTGCAGCCTCCATGATCTGCAGGCGCCACAGTTGGCCTTCCTCCGTGTCATCAGAGAGCTCTTCCAACGGCGGCATACACATGTAATCGCTGTCTTCATCACTCTCACTCTCGCCGCCGCCCAAACACGAGTCCGAATCTGAGTCCGAGCCCATGTCTCCCCCATGCTCCCACACAAAAAACAGGGGAGTCGAAACAACGGTTTCAAAGTCCTGTCGTCTACAAGGAAGGCGACAGAAAAAACAGAGGAAGAGGTGATGGTAACTATGTACAAACAATCCCGATATAGCTTCTAGCACAGCACAGGCATCCCCCCCCCAACTGATGTCTGGCCTGGACATCGTAGCTGCCCCTACTTGTCCGGTGGAACTCTGACGGCCAGCCAGTTTAGAAGGTGTCCTGCGGCATCGCCACGTTGCTGAGGGTTTCAGCTATCTGTTCCTCCGCCTCCGCGATCTCCAAGTCTTGTGTAGTGGGTATATACTCCCCTTCACCGCGGTGGTGTTTTTGGTCAAGGGTTGAGCCCCGGAGAGGGATAATAAAATGTCGCATCCTTCTAGAATGTACAAAATCAAGGCTCTTCAGTGGAATACCATTCATATCACAGAGAGAAAAATAATTGCAGCAGATGGCAGTACCGAGGGCGCGAATCAGAAAATACCCGTTTTGGGCAGTTTCTTTCGGTCCTGAGTATAGCCGGTAATTTTTCTCTGTCCCGGTACGGGGCCAACGGAGCAAGGACGTAACATCGCGCCCCATATGTCCTTGGCGTGTCGAAACACAACTGAATGCCGTAGCCAATCGATCAAAGTTTTGTCGACGTGGAGGTGAGGTGGGTGTGGATGTGGATGTGGCCGAGGAATTAAAGTCGTCCCGGTATGTATGTGACTCCTGAATTAATGTCGTCAGAGCAAGTGTGTAGCGTGTGTATGTGTGTTGTATCGTGGGGAGTGTCGGTATGGAGGTGTCATCGTAGTCCTCCAGTAGACCCAATGCACGGCGGCGATGCTCGAAATACCGGCCGATGATGACAAAGTCGTGAGCGCGGATGAAGCGGGTGGGAGTGAGTACATCCTCTTCAATCATATTGTCCATGACGACATGCTCTGTGTCTGATACCTGGTAGACAAGGAATCGGTGCAGCTCCTGGATGTGGTCGTCCCCAGGTTACGGCTGTCCAAGATGTTCTGGTCTCGGAGTCAGCTCACCTAATATGGCGCCTCAGCGGGTTATTAATGGCAAAGATCGCCCGACCGAAACAGAAATACGGAACCTATGGGTACATGCCGCATTCCATCTCAAAGGAAAGGCCATTACGTGGGTTGCCAGTGGGCGAGGGACTACCCTGGGGCTCTGGGCCAGGTCGGGTATTCGTCGATACGAATTGGGAAGTATCTGCAGCGGTGGTATCGCCCGTAGCATCTATGCCCACAGAGCTGGACATTTACACCTCTTTGTTGTAGTAAAAATGATTTTTCTTTTGATGATAGAGTGCTTCCGTAGGAAGGGAGGTCGGTTCAAAAAGTATAAGAGTTGTAAATGTTATAACTCAAGTTCCCACCCAAGTGAACCAATCCAATCTATATTCAATAGATTCTTGAAGTTCAGCGTAGGGCAAGACAGTGTTACCCATATGCTGGGTCTTCTACGTTCCGCTTTCGACGCGAGAGACCCGCCTCTCCAATTAGACTTGAGTAAACAATATTTTAAACCCGATTAATTGTTTCTCACTCAATACTTGACCGATTTTCTTGTAACTGGATGCTAAATTCACCGTTTCCTGAGGCACATTTCTGGGTACAAGGAATATTGATTTAGGCAAAATTCTCGTATTTTTGTGTTTTGAGAGCCATGTGCCAGTGCATGGATTTACAGGACATGTACTAGATGGTTTGAGACAGTCTGAAAAATACAAAAGGTGCATTTACTATTGAATTACACTCTCCCAGATTTTTAGAGCCATCGGGAACAAAATGCGTCCACTGCGATGTGTCCGCATTACCTCAGATTGATCAGGTGTCTTTGATGTATCACAGTGGACACATTTTGTTCCTAATGGCTCTACAAATCTGGGAGAGTGTAATTTGATAGTAAATTCACCTTTTTGTATTTTTCAGATTGCCCCAAACCATCCAGTACATATCCTGTAAATCCATGCACTGGCACATGGCACTCAAAACACAAAAACACGAGAATTTCATCCAAATCAATATTCTTTGTACCCAGAAATGGGCCTCAGGAAATGGTGAATTTAGCATCCAGTTACAAGAAAATTGGTCAAGTATTGAGTGAGAAACAATTAAAACACTATGGAGAATCAAAAACACTGAAATCTCTATGATTGGGGTTGTGCCAACTCATATGCAACCTGCAATAACCACAATACTCCTCGTCTGAGTCTATTTCTATCCCACCGTCGTCCGGAATGTCATCCTCTTCTGCCTCTGCTAATGCCTGCATCAACTCCTCCTCCTCCGTCATCGCCTGGGCCGACGGCTTCCGAGTGCGAGGCTTCTCGGCACCTCCGAACAACTGTTGGAGCGTCAACGACTTCCATGCTGACTTCCGACCGTGCTCCCAGCGGACGACGCGGCAGACGGGTTTCCCCTTGATCCTGTGCTTCGCTCATCCACTCGAGCGCTTCCCAGACCGCCCACCTATGCCCAAGTGGGCGGTCGGTGTCGGAGAACATGTACAGTCACCTCATCCACATACCAATGGGCCACGTAATATGGAGCAGGACCGTACGGATACCCGGAAAGTGACGTCCGCAGCGAGCCTCGGCACACAAGCTCTTTTCACACAAATCCTTTTGTGGAAGGAATGCGCCCTACTGTCCTCCTATAACTTCCTAGCCTCACCGGAGATATGCAGGGCACAGAATTCGTGGTGTTTCCTTTTCTCTTCTACGTCGTGCTGCTCTTCCTAGTTTAAGACTGTACGCCGAAAACTGCTTTGTTGTCGTGAGAAATGATGCCGACACAATGATCGCGATCCAGATAGCTTCTCGCCTTGGTTTCTACACATTTTCAACCCAGAACGCCAGACGCTGATGTCCGCGCTTTACCCAGTTCGACCACCCTGGAATGAAGTTGTGTGGAATGAAGTTGTGCTTGGTTGAGTTGCCAACACCATAGATTCATGTCCAGAATCAATCCTGCGAGTGATTGGTGGAAAGGTTTTACCCCAGCAACTGATCACCTTTTCGCTGGGTGGATAGTCCAGTCAAGTCCTTGAGCGATCGGTATACAGTATTTCCTTGTTCTCTCAGATCGGGCGTTCTTACCTCAATCAGTATCATCGAACTAATAGACCCACATCAGCTTCAGGACCCACATCAGCTTCAGAACCAATGCTCAGAAGAGAATACTAACCTCCGAGGAACTCGCTCTAGGAGCGTTCGCAAAGCGCCATCGGTGAGGCCTTGAAAACCATTCGTCAGTTGAGATTGTCTCGCATACCTCGTCTCCCAGATTAATAATATAGAGAGCGTGCTTACGATGTCCAGCGAGGGCCTTGCCCAAAGATGTCTTCCCGGTTCCTGGAGCACCATATAAAAGATACCAGCGACGCCAAGGGATACCTACTTCTATAAGAGATAACATCACCTATAGTGTCTGAGTGACCCACTTGGACCTGAGGTGCAATCTTTCAGACCTAATATATTATCAAATTTCGAAATTGTGTCCAAACAAGGTCAGTGCTCGTATCACGGCACTCGGGATGGGGTTATTCAAAACAATATTATACTGCGCAGACTGCACTTATTTCAATTGCAGCAGAGGTCCAGGGATGTTTTTGGGGCCGCACTATTTGGAAATGGTTAGCCCTGCTCCTCAAAAGGAGTTCTGTCTATTCAGATTGCCGTCGGACCCAAAACTGGGGTATCCAGCCAGTAAAAAAGGGCTAACATTTTGAAACACGTGACCCGGCACTCGGGCAAATATGGTATCTCAATGATCTCGGCAAGAACATTTGAGCATAAACATTCATCTGTCGCTATCGATTTTGAATTTTGGTGCTATGTCACTCGTCACCCAGGTAGTTGTCGAATTTTTTGGAGTTGTCACGCACATTTTTGGCCAGTGTCGAATTGTCGAAATGGACTTTTGGGTCACACATCACCCCCCCTGTCGATTTGAACGACAAAAGACAGTATGGGCACTGCAGTCGTTCCATACCCCGCGGTATCGGTGCCTGTCTGAGGACCAGGAGCTCCTCATCTTGAGTATCGTCGCACATTCCTATCTTCGAAATTAGTCTCAATGTCCCGTCGGGCCTACTTTACATATTTCTCGCACAATCTCCCAAGCAATCTCTCAAAAACAACTGTTCCAACGAATGGTCATCACTAGAGACATTCTCGCCGAATGTGAGACCCAGTTCGAGAAACTGCGGGAGAAGCAAAAGGCGGCCAAACAGGAGCCGTGGTATCCGTTCAAGAGCGAGGACGAATGGGAGTTGGCGCGCCGGCTAGTTGGCGCGCTGGCTAGTTGGCGCGCTAGCTAATGACTTCGGGTCTCAGTCAGTCGAAGACAGATGGCAAAAATTGTAGAAAAATATTAACATTTGGTTGAGATTTTCAACATTTCTTCACAGACCTGGCCAATGCCTCTGCATGGGTTGATTTTCGCATAAAGCCTTTACATTCGAGGTTCGACTGGATTCTTCCAGATTCGAAGACATTTTGTCGAAAACCCCTTGGCAGTTGTTTACCCCCACGGGAGGAGATCTGGCTCGTATCGGGCCAAGTTGTAGCTGAAGACCATGCTTAGGTATTCGGAACTATTCCTGCCGGTACGTTGGTCTAGGCCGCACAACGTGACATTTTATGCAGAGGCTGAGCCAGTGTTGTCAGGGTCAGTCCAAAAGGGTCAGAAAATGAGTCAAAGTTTTGACGGGTCTACGGTCTGACCCGTCAGATGCGCCGTCAGACCACCGTCAAGACGATCGGCTTTGCCTGTTCCGAACACTCCGGAGGTGGGACCGAACTCCGAGACAACTGATGAGTCATTGATGACGCAATGCTCAACAAAAGGCGAAAGGAGTCCACGGCAAAGGTCAGGATGGTCAGTGATGGACCCCTTGACTTGTGACTTCTGACCGGATGTTTCTGACTGACCCCGTCTGACGGGGTCAGTGACAACACTGTGCAGAGCTACTTTCGCGGGTTTGAATGCCAGGTGATAGCCAGTGCGATTCTAAGCAAAACTGTCTCTTTGGATTCCAACCGCTGCCCTGTTTATCGAGTGCGGGTCTTCGAAGCTCTTCATTCTGTGGGAGGCGGTGCTGTGAAGACCGTATTCCTTCCGGATAGCGCCTACGACTTCGGACTCGGACACGGTGTGCTCGCTTTCTGTGCCAAGGTGCCTTGTCCTGCCTTCCCCGTTTTACCGTCCCAGACGATCGCCGCCGCCCTACCCCTCCCTCGTACCCCGACCCGTCCGTGTATACGCAGAACCCTCCGCGCCTCGCAATCTCCATCTCGGTCCTCGCGACGTCTTTGTTCGGTGCGATGCGAGTCGTCGGGGATCCCGGCGACGCTGGCTACCAAGTCCTGAGAGAAAACTGCTCAGGGAAGCATGAGTTTGAAATGAAGATCACCGGTTTGTGCGACGCGATAGGCTTCAAGGATCTTCAGGATCTGGATGGTTGAATCTGGATAACTACTGATGATGGGTATATGTCCTTTACTTTACGTAACAACCCCTTCGACATGCTAATAATTCATTTCAATGTCCTTCGAGTTTCCGTTTTTCGCCCTTAGCCTTGCGTGCCCAGTGACGAGCAGCGTCCCGCGCTGATCACGGAATCGGTCCGATCGCCCCGTTCCCAACGCGACCATCGCCAGTTACTTCTTCGGCCGCTATTTTCATTCCTCACAACCCTTTCCCTACAGCAAGTTCGTTGTCGTGTTTCCTGTTTTCTCTTGTCCAGACCCCTTCTGCTTCCGTGTTCGTACCTGGTAACAAATTCCGTAGAGTACACAACTGGAATGTTCCAAGAACGGAATTATTTGCGTGTTCTCCTTTTATTTATATTACACTTTTACTATATATACTTCTCATGTATTCTAGTTCTAATAGATTTGATACATCGCTTTCGCCCCAGATTCCGTATGACGCCTTAGCCCTTCGTCGCCATCTCGATGCTCGCTCTCGCCTTGTCCCTCGTCGTCCACACTCTCGTATTCTTTTATTTCTTCATCGCACCTGTCTCCGCTCGTCATTCCGCCGCCAACACCTCATACCCCCCATTTCCTGCCTTGCCCTACCACCCGAGCCCTGAGGATGGTTTGACCCACTCGCACATATTTCGTCTTATGGTTGCCCTGGGAGTTGCTTGCTTGATTTATTCAGCTCGCGCTCTTGGAAGCGCCGTATGCGTGTCACCAGGCTTCGTCAATACCATCATTGCTATGAGATTCCACCTCCGCTTTTCAGCTACCGGATTGCTTGCCTCACCCCAACCCTAGACTTTGATATATTCTGATGGGCTGGGCCTCGATCATTCTCGTCAGTTTCCAGATCAGCTGTAAATTATCTCTTTCGTACTGTCGGCCACCTAATATATGCTTGAGATACCTTTGGTCCACCTGCAACACGGATCCCACAGACTCGTCAATTTTCTCCGCGATAATTCATGGGAGGCCTCGAATGTCGAAATCTCAACATCGAGATACATGAACTAATGTACAAAAGCGCATGGAAAGTATTTATACCGAGAGACAAGACAATGAATCGATCACTGCAAGAATTCAAGTCAAGGATGGTAGTTGGCCACCAGCTTCTCGAATTTATTGAAGCTCGGAATTCACAACTGCAAAGCGCATCAAAAGTGGCGCTCCGCCCCTGGCCTCCCTTTTCAAGCTCCAATATTTGCAGGTCAGAATGACAGAGTCATGCATCTCTCGAATATTGGTCCTGCTAATGTATTGGAGTATGCTGTTGACAATGATGGCAGGCACCAAAGGCGGCCCTTTCTGTGATTGATATGACTTTGAACAGTCGCGAGCCGACTTCAACGGCCCAGCACAGTTATATGGTTCTGCCTCGTTTTTGACTGCGGCCTCGGGAGTCTCCGCCACTGGATCTGCCGTTCGCTTTTGCTGTCACGCGATCGGTGAATGCCAAAAATGTTTAGGCCTGGAGAAACATACAGGCAGATGCCGCTCGCAACGCCAATTCGCGCAGCTCAGAACCTTGAGTTGATCTCATTGGGAACAACAATTTGGATTTGCGAGCACACGTCACGTGGAACGCAAGGAAACATGACTGCTTGACACATGGATGCATGCGCCTTCTCGCCTGGTGCATATCGTGGGGACCGGCAACGTAAGGGATCACAGCGGCGCGGTTCAAAGCATCGTTGATGCAGCCTCAGTCGTCGACATTCTGACCACACATTGACAGAGGAACATGTTTGTCTGCATATTCCGAAGGTATTGTCCGGGACAGAATTTTTATTTTGTCCCTTGTTCACAGAATATGAATTTCCTTTTCAGATTCACATCAATTTCACAGCCAAATCCGGCAATCTGTATCACTCGTACTGGGCAAAATTTCAAAATTCTGTCCCGGACAATACCTGGAGATGTATCTTCAATGTCATCTCCAATTGTCTCGGCTCTTAGAATGCCTGTGGAAGGCTGCAGCGACGCCGGAATATGTAATAAACAAGGACAAAGGGACATTTGATGCCAGCCAATTGCCGGTCCCCACATATCGAACATTTCTGTATTAGGTTTCAGAGAAATTTACCACTTGGAGAGTAAAAATTGCAACGAACGAGTTTCCACCGTTGCTTGGAAATGTCTTGAAAGCACCGCCGCTATTTGGGCACAAGATGCAGGACTGTGACACAGCATGAGTTGGTTACACGACGCGGGCGGCCGGGCCTTACCACCTGGGTCCCCGGAGATACGCTACCTGGAGCTTCGTGTCCTTGCGGGCATAATTGTATTTTACCTTGATGCACGGCGACATTGCAGCCATCGCAGAACACAATGGCGTTGTTGTTTTCGCCCTCCAATTCATCGCAAATGGTGCATGAGTCGTCAGAAGGGAATGCTAACTCCGGTTTTAGGATAAGTTTGGCCTTGAAACGGACATTGAGATCTTTCAGTCACAGAGAGGTTGAACGAAGCACCAGATTAAACCATTCTTTCTCCAGGCGATCTATCACGACCTCAAATCCTTCATAAGATATTTTGTCTAGCAGCCTCTTTTGGCGCTCACCGTCGAGCGCATCGAGCCATGCCTGATCTGTCAGGGCGATAGATGAAAGGAGGTGGACACAAGTTCGCGAGTGACTTGCCTTGTTCGTCCATGTTATATTCCACTTGTCGCTCGAGGTCGATTTCCAGTGGCTCTGGAATAAGATTATATACAAGCCGCTGAGGCGGAGGGATGTGCCTGGCCGGTAGGTTCAGATTTGGGTCGGTGATCCGGGTAGCGGTCGAGTGAATGATTGGAATAAGATATAGGATTCGGTCCCGAGCCGTAGAGTACGAAAACGACGAAAAGATAGAGTAAGAAAGTCGCAAAATGTCGTGTGAAGAGGGTGAGGTCGTATGAGGCGAATTCGGGGGGTACTGGTGGCTAAACTGCCCACTGGCGACTTTCCTAGAGGAAGGGGCGAAGGGACACCGAATCCCTTCTGGGCGGGGGCCCTGCACTGGTCGCGTGAATGGAGGTTCGTGGTCAAAAGGTGTTGATGTGGCACTATTTACGTTACAAACAAATGTGGTAATGTAAAATAGGGGCATGGTACTGTAAAGTCGAAACCAATGTGTGGCTGGATTTCCACACGTCGGCCATACGACCCCTCCACACCGCATTCAAAACATAAAGTGTCTGACCAATATAGCGGATGTACTCAGTGGGTCTTTGAAATTTCGAACAGTCGCTATCTAGGTCAATCGACAGATCAGGAGCCGAATAAACACCAGGGAAACGCTTACCGCCAAAGCTACGCGCTTGCATGTCTTGAATGCCCCTGAGCGGCGTAGAAAGATCATCTTCAATTTTCTGGAATGACACTTGGGGCAGCTCGGGGGCTGCGACAGAAAAGCTGGGGCGGATCTGGGTGCTCCGATTTGATATGCTGGGCAAGACTGACTCCCTCCTTGGGCCAGGTGCCTCCAGCCTTTGCAAATTGTTGCCATGCATCATTTTCCATCTGCCGATACATGCTTGCTACCTTTGATGCATAAGCCCTTTTTCCTGGCTCATTTTCCTGGTCATTGGCCAGAGAAGTCCAGACAATGTCCAGTTTGTTGAATCCCTGAATAGCACGACAGAACTCTTGTCCCAGAAATTCGACTCCTTCCTGCCATCACTCCATATCTGCACGAGCTCGGTGCCATTGGACTCTTGCCGCTACTTGGTGGGTAGGGCTGAAGCTTATGCGCGGCAGGACGAGTACTCATTTCCCGCTTATTTTCTTTCAATTCCACTGTATCTCTGTTTACTTAGCCGAAAGGATATTGTTAGTATACTACATCTCTGTAGCGGCAAGGAAGAGCAGCAAAAATAAAAATGGCAACTGCATGGTGGAAGTGGGAGTCAAGAGGTTAGGAGTCAAATCAGGAGTGGATAACAGGAGCTGCCTTGCGGTGAGGTGGCGTCAACGGCAGCCGTCCCGAGTTCCGGAACGGGGAAGGCTAAATACATACCCATTGCTCCCAAACACTCGTTGTTCAATGTCTTGGACCCCTCAGTGACTCGTCCATAAGTGTTAAGGGGCTCTTAACACTCTCAATTCACGCTACGAGAGAACCAGTGAAAGTGCTGTGTTTCTTGTAGATGAATGTAAAGAGTGAAAAAGAGTAAACTAACTAACGTAAACAAAGATAAATGATAAAACAGGGTTCTGCAGTTCCAAATCTTCAATCCCAAGCGAAAACAACCGAAATTACAGCTGTTGGCATGAAGTTTTGTCTGCAACTATATCCACCTGAATTCATCACCATCACCATCACCATCATCATTGTCATTGTCATCATCATCAACCGTGTTGAGTGAGCTATGCTCACGCCAAGTCAGCATTCTGAAACGCTGTTTGAAATTCGGCACAAACGGCTCTGAAAATCCGGCCATACCCCGCCCTTCCATCGTCGGCAATTGGTCGCGAAAGCCTGAGTGGTGGGGACTCCAGGTATGTAGATAAGTAATTTGGTGGAATTCCGTCACTAGTTGCTAACTGCTGCCGGGGCTTCCGCGGGACTGCGACTCAGATTATTTTTCAAACTGGCCGGATTTACTACAAAGGTCTGTGTCTATTAATCTGTAACCAATCTTGAGTTGATCGTCCCGAAAGGTGGTACATGACTGTAGTTACTGAAGAATGGCATTTTTTCCCGCAGAATCGTGAAGATCTACCTACATTTGAGCGCTACCCCCATCATACAACTCCACAGCTATTCATAGGCTGCTAACGCCCACCTTGAACCGGGTTTTTGAAACACTGCAGGCCTATCCAAATTTCCCCATCATGGCCGGGGAGGAAAGCAGGATAGTCTAGTACTGCGTGCTTCAGTTGCTCTGCCTTGGCCATCCCCAGAACATGACGCAAGCAATGGGCGAGCTTAGGCGGAGGCCCATCCACAAAATAGGTGAATAGCAAGATCTGCAGCTCGAGCAGCCCTGCAAGACATGGTCCGAGCAACAAACCATTCTTATTCTCAGAACCAAGTCACCTTCCTGGCCAACACCTGCTTTCTCGGGTCTGCGCAAGCTCCATGTCTCGCAGCTTTAATCCCAGGACGCGGCTCTTGATGTGACGTCAATCTGCAGTTATGGTTGGGGCAGTTCGTCGGGCATGTCAGGATTCTGAGATGTTGTCTGCATTATTTTAGTGGGTTCATTCACCTACCCTTCTCATCTTGGAGCTCAATTATTACCCTCGGTGTCCCAGAACCAAGTCACCTTCCTGGCCAACACCTGCTTTCTCAGGTCTGCGCAAGCTCCATGTCTCGCAGCTTTTAATCCCAGGACGCGGCTCTTGATGTGACGTCAATCTGCAGTTATGGTTGGCGCGGTTCGTAGGGCATGTCAAGATTCCGAGATGTTGTCGCAGGCTGCATTATTTTGGTGGGTTCAATCGCCTTCCCTTCTCATCCTGGAGCTCAATTATTGCCCTCGGTGTCCCAGAACCAAGTCACCTTCCTGGCCAACACCTGCTTTCTTGGGTCTGCGCATACCCCATGTCTCGCAGCCTTAATTCCAGGACGTGGCTCTTGATGTGACGTCAATCCGCAGTTATGGTTGGCGCGGTTCATCGGGCATATCAGGATTCTGAGATGTTGTCGTGGGCTGCATTATTTTAGTGGATGCATTCACCTATCCTTCTCATCTTGGAGCTCAATTATTACCCTTGGTGTCCCAGAACCAAGCCACCTTCCTGGCCAACACCTGCTTGCTCGGGTCTGTGCAAGCTCCATGTCTCGCAGCTTCAATCCCAGGATGTGGCTCTTGGTGACGTCAATCCGCAGTTATGGTTGGCGCGGTTCGTCGGGCATGTCAAGATTCCGAGATGCTGTTGCAGGCTGCATTATTTTAGTGGGTTCATTCACCTATCCTTCTCATCTTGGAGCTCAATTATTACCCTCGGTGTCCCAGAACCAAGTCACCTTCCTGGACAACACCTGCTTTCTCGGGTCTGCGCAAGCTCCATGTCTCGCAGCTTTAATCCCAGGATGCGGCTCTTGATGTGATGTCAATCTGCAGTTATGGTTGGCGCGGTTCGTCGGGCATGTCGATATTGTCGCGGGCTGCTTTATTTCAGTGGGTTCTTCACCCTCCCTTCTCATCCTAGAGCTCAATTGTTACCTTCGGCGTCCCAGGACCAAGTCACCTTCCTGGCCATGACCTGCTTTCTCGGGTCTGCGCACGCTCCATGTCTCCCGGCCAGCGTCCCATAACCATGTCACCTTGCTGGCCACCACCTACCAGCCTGCCTATGGCAACACGCTACGCCGCGATATTTGCTTTTTCGTAGGCAGGCTGGTCACGAGGCTAGAGGAGATTCCCCTTCACGCTTTCAAGCTTTCTTGCTACCGCCTGCTGCGTTATCCTCCGTCTACGCGCCCTGAGCTTGGAGGGTCTCTCACGTCTTCCAATGTCTTTGACAAAAACCCCTGGCTCCAACACCACCATCGACGAGGGGCATGACTTATTGTGCTCACATCTTTTGAGGGGGCCTGGAGACGAGAGTGGTGTCTTTTTAACAGGGCGGATGGCTCATACTGCCTTTGTTCCATATATATAATAATTACTATCATTGCTAGAGGCGACTACGATCCCATACCAGATCTTGAAGAAACATCGTACACTACCGTACAATGTGACCTTTATTCATGTTGTTTATTTTGAATTTTAGGATCACTTCAGGCATCAAAGCCTTGCCAAGCCGTCGAATATTCAGGGCCCTTCCATTAATTTTGCGGCCCTGTACCAACCGACACGTCGATAACGCGGTTACAGTAGGCTATTTTATCATTATACCAACACTGCCAGCTCAAATCCCAACCTCTCGCCTCCGTGCCACGCACGCCGAGCACGTCCCTGGCGCATATGGGCACCAAATCTCTTTCAAAGTTCTGGACTTCCTGCGATGTATGCATCTTGAGTTCATGACTTCATGTACGATAACTTTTTTTGACTAATGCCTGTATTATGTTGTATCGTAGGGTCTAATTACAGCTAAACTAATGAAAATGGAGCGACCGCGTGCGCACGCACACATTTGTTATTTGTATGTAGATATCTTCTTGAATTAAATTTTGTTCACTGTACAATGCCAACGGCCAGAATCGACGAAACTCAATTGTCTTCCGGCAATTTTTCTAAATGATCGTTGGCTGCCACAAGTGAGCGTCAATACCGGAGCGAAGCGAAGGCCTGTCGTGTTGGTACTAAGAAACGGGTCCTCAACTGTATTTGAGGCTAGTTGATGTGTCAGTAATGGCTCAAGATGATTCTCCTCAAGCATGGTGAGGAGAAATACAACGTAACCAACAAGATGACCTATTTACAGTCAAAGCTGTCTTAACCCATGGTGGGCGTAACCCATAATCTGTAAAACCCCATACATTTTGGGTGTCCACCATACCCATTCCATAATAAAAACCCATAATTCTGCAAAACCCCATAACCCATACATTTTTGGAGGTAAAAACCTGGGAAAACCCATACTTTTTGTGATTCTTTAGGTGATTCCCGATAAATTTTGGAGCCAAATGGGTCACAATATTGAAGAAACTGTTGTCCTCGACCCGCTCAACTCTCAATTTGTTCCTCTCTCATCCGAAATTACTATCTCCGATGCATCCGAAGGTCCGAGACAATTTGTGAAAGCCCGAAATTTCATGTCTCTTGGTTCAAATTTCAAGCAGAGTGCTCCGAGGCTCAATAGGTCCTACTGGGTGCACTATACCACCACTTCTCAGTTATAATCCATACATTTTAGTGTCCACCGAGGGGTATGGGTTAAGATAGCTTTGACTGTAATACCTTGAGGCCCCCTCGACTTCTTCTGAGTTGGTTTTTTCAAACCCGGCGAGAACGGATGTTAGACGGTGGGCTTTGATTTCAGAAGCTTAACAAAATTGTGGAATCACTCCTAGAGCTAGAATGGCGTATTTAGGCGGCGTCTCGACCGATTTTGGTGTCGACAACACATTGTTCGGCCTTGCACTCGACCTCTTCTAGGTTAAATTTTTCAAACCGGGCAAGAAGGCATGTCGTGTTGGTCAATCAAGACTTTTAAAGAGAGTTAGGCCTTCAGAGAGTCAAGGTCTTGAAGTTGAATCGTTTCTCAGGAGTTGTGCCTCAGCGGGCACCGTCACTACTTAGACATATGTCTTGAAAAGACAGCCATGGTTAAATCAGGGTTCAGGGACAATCTCGTAACCGAGTTAGAGTCTAACCTTAATTCCAGCCTCCGTTACAACCCGTCCCACAGTCCGACGGCTCATTCCTCGCGTAATTTTGATACCCAGAATTTTCCTCACTCGAACAAGTAGAGGGCCCAGTCGTGCTTGTGCACAGCCGACACGAGTGAATGCGAGAGCAAGTGACCGATACTGTGAAGTTTAAGTGCGGTTGCGAGTCTCAGACCATCTGGATTTCGTTTTGAGAAGCTGACGGAGCTTTTGGATCATAGTCTTCGCATATTTTTCCCTCATGCCTGAGGCGCGAAGTGATTTGTTTAGTTCTTTGTTCTTTTGTTGCTGTAAGCGAAGCGAATTGTCGAGACGCGAGATGGATAACATGAGGGACTCGATGCGAAGAGATAGCAACTGGGAGAGGGAGTCTGCAGATTGGGCACGCTGGGTCGACGATAAGAGCTGCTGTTTTACAGCTCTTTGCGGTACAACAGGCGCGAGCCTTTTTTTTTTCCATTTTGGGCCACTTTTGATCGTTTTCCACTAGGACAGTCGCCCTGCCCTCAATTTTTACCCGTTCGCCTTGGTTATAGGCTTAATCGATTCGCCTGCAAAATCCGCAGCGAACGGGCTTCTCAGATTTTCAAACCGATCGCCAACGCGTTTTCCTGGTAAGGGGAATCGCTTTTTTACGGCCACTTTTGATCGTTTTCCACTAGGACAGTCGCCCTGCACTCAATCTTTACCCGTTCGTCTTGGTTATAGACTCGATCGATTCGCCTTCAAAATTCACAGCGAACTGGCTTCTCAGATTTTCAAACTGATCGCCAAGGCGTTTTTCTGGTAAGGGAAATCACCGTTTTACGGCCACTTTTGATTGTTTCTCAATAGGACAGCTGCCCCGCTTCAGGCGTTAAATATAAGTTTGGAGATGTAATAATGCAGTCTAACTCACAATGAATACGAAATCCGCTGCGGCTTTGCACAAGAGCCAAAAGCCGCATGCGGCTCGTGCGCATCCTATCTAATGCCGCCGCTTTTCTGAATTTCAACCGCTATTGTACGCATCCACAAATCACATGTCTCCACAACCCTAGAAATTTAGTTCGAGGCCAGTTTCATCTGATCGGCGTGAGTCGTAGCCTTGTGATTCCACTTTCATATATTATTATTTTGGCCTTCCAATAGGGAGTGAGCAACATATCACAGTTTGGGAACCCAGCATCGCCGAGAAAATAGCAGCCGACGGGCAACAAAAAGCCGTTTCTCCGTGCGCAATCAAACAGAGGTCCATCAGTCGCCGTGGAATCGGTTTATGTTTGGTTCGGATCTTGTGGATTCCTGTAAGGATAACCACCTGTACAGTACTACATGTATACCTTCCATAAACTCATGGTTCATGTTGTGGACCTGATGAGTATGATACCCCCCCCCTCTCTAGCATCCCATTAGTGCTTTATATTTTCAAACGCGTGACCATATTGCAATGCCTTACATTTTCAAACAGGTGACCATATTGCAATGTCTTACATTTTCAAACACATGACCGTATTGCCCTCCTTCACATTTTAAAACACTTTCACCCCCAGCACGACTTCAGAGACATTTTCTAAGGCCCCGCGCACCGCCAGTCGATATTCCTGGCCATTCCGGTCATTTTCGGCTTTACATTTTCAAATGCGTGACCATCCTGCAATGTTTTAAACGCGTGCCCGTATTTCCCTCCGTTACATTTTAAAACACTTTCACCTCCAGCATGACTTCAGAGCCATTTTCTAAGGCTCGCACACCGCCAGTGGATAGCCCTGGTCATTCCGGTCAGTTTCAGCCAAAAAGAATCTGCTTGGAGGCATAATTGACCGCTCTAGCGAATCAGTGCTTTACATTTTCAAACGCGTGACTTAGACCAGTGACTGGTCTGTCTACGGAGGCAAGCCTATCGATAGACAGACCAGTCGATCTGAGTTTGAATTACCAATGCAAAATACTGTACTATTTCGCTCAATTCGAAAATGCACGTGACTTTTTAATTTTCCGACAAATCTCCAAATTCCGCTAAAATCGAGAAAAAATTATTGCGAGGGTTTCCAGAAATTGGGTGTGACGCGTGACATTCGAATTGAACGAAATAGTACAGTAGTTACCAAAAAAGGTTATTCCGGACCACGTTTCCGAGTGGGTGACGTCAGAGGCAAACAACAACAAAATAGATAAATTCTCAACTGGTAGGCCCAAATCCTATCGGTTTGCCCTCGGATAACCAGCGCGGGGGACAGCTTCGCGGTCCCCCACTTCGGTGGAGGAGGTTGCAAATTGTTCACCACAAAATACTTACTTATCAACACCAAGCGAACTCTTAACTTAACTCGTGGGCGGAGATTTCGCGGAAAAGTTCGCCGCGGCCAACTTTATTTGAGCGACATCTTTCAGTGAGGCAGTGCCTGTCGAAGGTTGCTGGATGGGTGACGTCAAGGTGACGTTGTGCCGCGATGCCGGATACCGTTCGCCTGTGAGCCGGGTGGAGAACAGCGCTCGGGAATCAATCACCGGAGCATAATTTATCAGCGGAGTTTAAAGGCTTCGGAGGCTTAATTTTATAAAGAGAGTAATAAATGCATCTGCATGCATAATCACAATGGGGACTGGGTATGACCACAAAATGGATGCTACTCGTGGTCGACAAAAGTGTTGGCACCCAGGTTTTCGAGCATTTCTTAACAAAGTGACCTTTTTTGTGTATGATTCCAAATGTCAGATGGTCGAGTATGTGAATGCGCATATTTCTGCAATAGTGATTGCATCAAAGTACTTTGATACGCCATCAAACGAGAAGGAAATCGGAAAGTGTCATTTTTTACGAGGGTCAAATATTTTTTTCAGAAAAATCCAAGTCACCCATATGGTAGGCCCATATTTCTTGTCTTCGCTACCACATTGAATTGAGCAAAAATGTACAGGCTACACCGAGTAATTTGGCCTCCAACCTGATTAAAAATTTAAGTTTTTCCACGAATTTGATGGCAGATCAGCAGATTTTGATGTATTCAATTGTCCAGAAATGTGCACATTCAAATTCTACACCACCTGAGTTTTTGTATTGTGTGAAAATATGCTCCTGTTGTCCAGAAATGCTTGGATTTCGAAACAGACGCCAACACTTTTGTCGATCACGAGTATTTTATCTATTTCATGTAACTTTTGTTAAGTTCAAAATATATGCACTCGTATAGTATTCCTATTCGACATGGCGGTCGTTTTAGCCAATCTCAAAAATCCTGCCCTCCACTTGGCCGACTCGAGTCAACTTGAAGTCACTCCAAGTGACTTCACTAGGCGAAGTCGAGTTGAGTTGAGTCAAACTTCAAATCAAGTCAACTTGGCAAGTCGTGACTCGACTTTTCGATCGCGGCAACATTATTCCTGCATAAGCCAAGCACTTTACCCCTGCGCCATGTATTATGCATAAAATTCTTCCAATTTTCAGCTTTTTTATTGGGTCAAAGCTGGAATAAGGATAATTTATTTCGAATTGTAAGTTGGGAAGCAATTGGCGGCATTGAGCTTGCCGTCAGATGTGTAAATCTCAAATATATATGGTCGCCGGTGCATTGGACGTCTGAAGGGTTACCTTGCCCAATGGCATGTTCCCCTTATTTTTGTACACCTTTCCGTCAACTGCAAATATCCCTTTCGAGGGCAAATTCTCCAGGGTAAAAACGGAGTTACGACGGTGCACAAGGGGCACGCTGTTAGATGCCTGGAGCTGAATGTGGCCTTGATATTCAGCTGGGAGGGTTACTGACGCCTGAGAATTCGTAGTAGTGGCTTCGAGAGTCAGCACTGACTGGACCGGGAGAGATTCTACCCGCATCTCGAGTCTTGCGTTGGAGGTATTTGTCTTGACGCGGAAACTTCCTCCGCGGTCGGACGACGCCTTCAGCTCAACGCTGGACGAGAGCGCCCTGGGAATAGAAGTAAGTTGCTATCATCCAGGATCCGCAAACTCAGCCGAATGCCCACCCGTTACTCGTTCTCATAATGAGTTCCTTGGTCTCTGTGCTGTTACCTGCGTCGAGTGAAGCATGTACGCAAATATTCCCGTTGAGAGTCTCCAGGTTGACAGAGTCAGTGGCGTGGTATGTTCCAGAAATTGGGGCATTGGTCGTGTGTACTTCAGCAGCTCGGCCCACCCAGTACTAAAGGGGAGGGATGAGCACAAGGAGCACCTGTAGGATCGCAACCCACTTCGGCGGAGACAGAGGCATTTGATGTTGACAGTTTTAGCCTCTCAGCGGCAAGGGTCTAAGCAAAAGGTTAGATCTCAAGAGGTGGACAGAGCGAACACATAATTAATTAACCTTTGTTTGAATTTTTCCGTTTGAACCACTCAAGGAAATCTCTCCAAAACTGAGACCCTCCAGATTTTCGAGGTCGTGTGAGAAGTTGGGGAGGTCGGTTTCAAGGCGGTCAATGTACAGAGACCTGGGAAGGGTGACCACCATCTCGAAACGCAGCCTGTCGGTGTCAGAAGTCTGGGCAGTGGTGAGTTCGCCGCCGGAAAATACAATGCAGCCAACAAACAAAGATGTTGACGCCGCGCTCTACGCGATCGTGGTCGATACGGTTTTCGATGATAGAGATTCTGGTCCTCTCGCGAGCGAGTCCGCTGTCGTAGTGCATTGTGATGTCCACCTGCGCGATGTTAATAACCTCTGAAGAGGCGGTGATCGTCAAATTTCCCCAACAATGTCCCTTCGATGTGAGAAGAAAGGCATCGGTCGGTAGCGGAACAGGGAAGGAGACGCGGTCGTGATAAGGTAATGCGTCTGGAATGGTATAAGTGTCGGTGCCCCCTTGCCCACCAACGTTGGCCCCGTTTCCGCCAGGGCCACCTGTTCCGCCTACGGGATATAAGCAAAGACCTGAATAGGAAAGGAGATATTCACCAAAGATATTTCCAAACTGACGAGAGACTATGAAGTTGGCTGAGGTGTCGGTGCTTTGGGGCGGTATGCTGATTACTGGACCCTGTCCAATGCCCCCCTGCCCACCAACGTTGGCCCCGTTTCCGCCAGGGCCACCTGTTCCGCCTACGGGATATAAGCAAAGACTTGAATAGAAAAGGAGATATTCACCAAAGATATTTCCAAACTGATGAGAGCCTATGAAGTTGGCTGAAGTGTCGGTGCTTTGGGACGGGATGCTGATTACTGGACCCTGTCCAATGCCCCCCTGCCCACCAACGTCGGCCCCGTTTCCGCCAGGGCCACCTGTTCCGCCTACGGGATATAAGCAAAGACCTGAATAGGACAGGAGATATTCACCAAAGATATTTCCAAACTGAACAGAGAATATGCCATCTTCAATGTATACGGGAACAGCACCGGAAGTGTCGATATCTTTCTGAATAATCATAGTGGTGAGGGGGGGATTCATTCAAAAACGGTACGGTTATATACGAGTTCGGTTCCGAAGGTAGTACAGCCAGGTGAGTATAAGTCAAATGTCGGTGATCGAGTCACAAAAGGCGGTGCAAGCAGGACCCCTGCCCCCGCGATGCGGTCCGACCCTCACTGCAGCTGCTTGACCTGTTCTACGCTCGATATGTCGGTAGGTAAGAAGCCGGACCAACTGATAGATGTACACTGGGGTTTGAATTCAGAACCAAGATTCACTCGCACCTACATAATAAAAATGGTTGAAAATGGTACCTAACTCGCCGCCTGGATGAAAATTTTCAAAGTTGGTGTACTTAACTCGCCGCCGTGGCCGGCTTTTTATAAGTATGAACCTTCGCCTTTTGTTTCTCCCACTCAGCCCTGGCAATATCCAAGTTCTTTGCTTGAACCCCGTGGTGGGAACGATACCGTTTCACGGCAAACTCTGCAATTGGTCCCATCGCACCCAGCCAATAGACACAAGCATGGTGATTTGGACACCAAAAGAATCGACGAATTGTGGGAAGTGGACAGAGTTGAAGGGCCTCAGCAACCAGATCTTTGGCCTTCTGCCAATTTCCGTTTGATCTTTCTTGGAACCACCTCTTGATGGAAGCCCAAAAATATTTGATAGGGTTCATTTCTGGGTGAAACTTTGGCAGAAAATGGCACACCATGCCTGGTGCTTGCTCTTTGTAGGCAGGCTGGTCACGAGCCTACCGATCGCTATTCTATTCCAACTTACCTTGCCTCCACCTTTCGATCATCGTGACGCAATCTCCTTCAACTGGAGCTGCGGCATCTCAAGTGCCACGTTGTATTCAAAAGATACGAGCCGCTACCAGAATTCAGGAAAGACTGCCCTTACGTTCTGGTGGTGGTCAAGGGTGTACACCACCATCCTATTCCCTTACCTTCCAAGGCTCCTCCCATTGTTCGAAGTCAGTGTGGTGCTTGGTTAAGAAAACCGGGTCTTAACAGTAAACGATCAGAGCAAGATCGGAATGCGGCCACAACTGCGACGGCAGCATTGGTTTTGCAACTCATCCACCTAAAGGTTCAGCGCCCGCCTCGGAGAGGCTTAATCCCATGTCATTCTGAGGAAAGGTTAACAAGCATAGTCACTGCGTTGACGGCCGCCCTAAGACCGGAAATGCCGAGGGGTTGCTAGCTTCCTCGTTCGACACCTTTCATTGCCGTCACAGCTACATTGACATCTCGTGTCCGCGACGATTTGGTCACAAAGCTTCAATTCAATCCCTTCGATTACATCTTCTGCTCCATTGGCAACGATCGCCCGAATGTGGCTCAGATTGTCCGTGCACTTGAGCACCCGGCAAATTCATTCCACGATCTAGACTTCATGGTCGACCCCACTGCGACACCGGAGAAAATCGAGAAGAGTTTCTTATACAGCGATGATATGAAGGATGGTGGAAAAAATCGTGGATTACCTGAACGGACGCGTACACCCCGATTTTCGCTCTCGTGGGCTCATCCGACCGTACAATGCCGGTATGTCAGCAAAGATCGCTCGGAGGTCATGGCATTATTCAAAGCGGGAGTTGTCCGAATCTTAATCTGCACTGACGCGGCGGGAATGGTATACATCGAGTAATACACCCCCAACTAGCAAAGCCACTGGAGGCCCTCGACTTGTGTTCCTATCCCAGCAACTCGTTGCAATGCGCGCTCCATCTCCTTACGGATCCGACGACGGCCGTGACGTCCGTACTCCCGTCGCGAATGCTACAATTCCTCCTGCCCACCTTGGTCCTCGCCTCCTTCGCTGCTGCAGCGCCTGTCGCTGTCGCTCCACCTTCTCCTATCGCTGCTGCCCACGTCAGCACGCGCCTCTCACCGCCCCCCGTATCCTTTGCCACGCATCGTTTTTTATCTTCGTCCTTTCAGTATACATACTCGTACTTACTACGGCATCGGCGCTTGCTCTTTCCAGCATTGCACCCCCGCCTTTGGTCCCTCCTGTCCCCGTTTCGTCAAAAGCTCGCTTGGGATTGGCGTCGGTGGGCACTGAAGAAGGTGCAGCAACATACTGTTACATGTACGTGTGCATGCATCACTGGCGCGCTCCGACCCACGGCGTGACCTGCGGACTTTTCCACTCCTTCCACATCACACTTTCCTTTGGTTTTAACCCACACGATACATGTGTACCTACCTACTGATGAGGCTCCCGCAAAAAAATCGCCAAAATCGCTTGCTTTGGCGTCTATAGAAGGCAATTTCCCACGGAGGGGGGAGGGTCAGCCAAGCTCGAAAAAAAAATGTTCGTAGGTGATATCTTTTTTTCTTATCTTTGATTCCCCTTGCTGGTCATGGAGCTGGTGGCACAAGTGAGATTATGAATCATATATCATTAGTATGGAGTAATGTTGTCAAGACTTGGGACTCAGCCTTCCCAAGTCGACTTGAACCGAGTGGCTGTGACCATCACGTCGTGACGGGACGCGTTGCTTGTCCTTCTCCGCGGCAAGCCGGTCGAATTCGGCTCAAGTCAGAACATGCGGTCAATATATGGCCAATACAGAGTGTATTACCAGAATAATTGTCGGACAATATTTTAAAAAATATTCGGTCAATATTCGGCCAATACATCCTGTATTAGGGGAAGTCAAAGTTGCAGCGGATAGGCCGATTCTGGCACCGATTCACGACCGATTCTGTTTCCAAAATCAATCAAGAATTGGCCTCAGCTTTGACCAACCCGATTTGAACCCGATTCTCACCGTTTCGCGGCATTGTGATTTTCCATGCGATTGATGTTTGATTCGCGGAGATATCTAGGGTTAGGGCGATTCTGGACCGATTCTGATGCAGTTGCGGCTCTGGAGTCGCAACACCGATTCTGAGCGATTCTTGATTTGCGCCGATTCTCGTCCCAGAATCGGCTTCAGAATCGACGTCGGAATCAGCCTCAGAATCGGCCTTGAAATTCAACTTTGACTTCCCCTAATGGCAGGATTCTGATCGTTAAAAATTTGCCTCAAACTCCGGTGACATCAATGGCGCCGCACAGCGAGAAAAAAAGATTGAATTATACGCTGAAAAGTCAGTTTCGACCCGAGTTTCAACTTGAAGGATTTCTTTGATGGCACGCTTGTGGAACAGAGGGGACCACGGGCCCAACGTGAAAAATCACAGAAAAGGGTTTAACATTGATGCAACGGCGTAAACCTACACACTATCACGATTCACCGCAAGCTCATTGAGGTTAGCATTCGAGGGTATCACCGATGCTGGGAATCAAACCTGGACACAAAGGAGAGCTCGGTGAGCGTATGGTCCTATGGAGTCAAATCGAAGGCAGACAACAAGCTGAGGAATAGAAAGCATAGTATGAAGTGTTGAGTCGGTAAGCCAGTCACAAGAGTAAGAATAACCGTGGCCTCGGATTACCTCAGGGGACACTGATATGAGAGCGGTCAGATTTGAATCTCGCAAATTGGCGGCAGTACGTTACTGCAGAAACTTCAAAAAAGACAATAAAATCTTCCGAAACACTACTGAAGATCCCCGAGATGCCCGATAAGTCTCTCATATGTAAGTATCTTAGCAAACTGAGTACTTCGAGGCTGAGTACCTCAAATTACTTCGAATTGCTTGACCACCAGTCCGTCATTCAGAGGTCCCACTGAAACAACAAGAAGAAACTTGCTTCTGAAGCCATATAATTGGTGGCATATTCCATCGGAAAGTCTGAAGGTGGTAAACCTCCCATGTTTCGTTGTTTTCAAGAGCATAGAAGAATGTTCAAAACCACCAGACCAGCATAAAATTTGATCCGAGAACATGAGGAGGAGTTCTTCGACAACTCTCCACCGTCGATCAAGGAGAAAACAGAACAGAATGGGAACGCAAATCACAATTCCCTTAAAACGGCCTCCAGTATTCCGCAACCCGTCATCCAATCGGAGAATGTGGTTCGATTTTTGTTCACTCACGTCCGGCACTCATGTAATGGTGTGCACTAGAAGCAAAGGCTCATATCTGCTACCACGGAGCAAAAAAAAAAACCAGAAAAGCTACGGATGGAAAGAAGAGGCACGCCGTCCTCTACGTCCGTGGTTAGGCCGCGGCAAGGACAACCTCGAGCTCCACAGTTGCCCTCAATGGTTTCTTCCGTGGTTCCTGAACACCAGCGGTCCGCAGCACAGGTCATAGATCTTGAACTAAGTGTCAGGAACATCATGCCTGGAAAACAGCAGCGTACCCAGTCGGCTCGTGCAGGGGATGCAGCGGCTGCAAAGCCACCCCCAAGGAAACCGGGTCTTCGGTAGGTTGGACTCACTGAACGGTGCAAGGATGCTGAAATCTTGAGCTCAGCCCCGGAAAACGTAACGCAGTGGAGACACGCTAGGTTCGACCATTCTCCAACGTCACCTACCCACTATCCCGCAATTTATTCGAACAATTTCCGTACTGTATATGACACAAGATATGCCTTCGCTACGCTTCGGCTGGGGGTAAACACTGGATCATTCAAAACAATATTCCAGCGTATAATTTCGTTCAAATCGAGAGTCACGCATCGGGCTCGAAAATTTTTACCCCAGCATTTTTTCTATTCATGGAGGAAACCGTGTCTAAGATGTAATCTACATATCGTCTCGTCCTCATCGTCCGACAATGTGCCGGACATTAGGGCACATGAAAAAACGAAAGAAACTGTTATCTCTGTTAATCGTACAGCCACAATCAGTGTTATCTATCAATCAGTTCCGGCAGCCGATCCTGCATTCTGCATCAGCTTTTGAGATTGGTCCCCACGATCATTTTCCTGATATAGTAGTCGTTGCACGTGATGTCCGTGTCCTCCGAAAACTGTTTTCCTCGCCGTGAATAACAAACAATGCACCGTTACTCCCGCACGCGTCTGTCACAGCGCATTGTGAACATGACATCACGGGATCTTGTTGATGCGTCCTTCCTCTTAACCTGCTCTGAATTATCTCCCATAAATACACGCCTATGTTGTTTAAATTCAAGATTGACGCGCCCCCGACCCAATTCTCCTCTCCTTCATACCCAGAACTATTCTCTGGTATCTCACCTACCTTCCCCGCCTCCCAACACGTCTCAGCATCCGTGTCACCGCCCCTTCCCGGCTCCCAACTCCTCGATGATCCCATTATACCGAGCCTGCCACCAGAGGATTATCCTTTTACATTCAATACATTTGGGGTGGACGTTCAGCCCAGTACGATTCACGCGCGGCTCGTATCATTACGACCTGGCCTCGGGAAAATACACCATGAAATGGGCATCTGTCACAGACATGCAGCAGTGGATACGGGCTGAGGAAAAGGCCAAGACGATCGAGCTCCACCGCAAGGAGCATCGAAAAAATCGGTCGAAGAAGGCTCCTGCATGGACATCGAAGCACATTTATGTCTGCAGCCGGCAAGGCTCCCGTTCGATTTCGAAGTACACGAAGAAAACCGCTCGGGGCCGAAAGGTGCCTACTAAGCGCATTTTAACTGGATGTCAGTGCCGCTTGACGGTCAAGACGTACCCTGGGATGGAGGACGTCCTCGGGCGCTACACCCACGAGCATTCCCACCCCACTGGTGATGCCAATGCTCGCTTCGTTCGCATTCCCATCGAAACACGCCTCCGAATTGCTGAGCTGTTGCGCATGGGTGTGGACCGTGCTCGGGTCCTTCAGGAAGTCCGGGGAAATGTTCATACCGAGGACAATCTCGACGACCTTCGAAATCGGCCCTCCGCTCGTAACGAGTTTATAACGGCCGCAGACATTCGTCAAATCGAAGTACGTCAATACGCCACTCAATGTTAAGCTATTATTGCTCACAGGATTTTGTTCACAGAAAGATATCGAAGCAGAAACAATTCGCCTCAACTCACAGGATGGCCAATCTACGAAAGAATGGGTCGAGAATCTCCGAAAGCGGGGTGAACTCCTTGGATTCAAAGGCAGCAGTGATGCTGCACCGGCTGGGTCTTCTCTTGCCCCCGACGCCTTCGCGCTCTGTGTACAAACCAAGTATCAGCGCGAATGTTGGACCAAATGGGGCGGCAAATTTGCGGGCCTCGATGCCACCCATAATACCACTCACTACCAGGGCATGAGTCTTTTCACGGTGATAGTACGCGATAAATGGGGTCATGGTATGTCAATCTTACCTGAATTCTCTGTGTCCAATCGTTAATAATTGATAGGAATGCCCGCCGCCTGGATGCTGTCGTCGAATGGGACAGAAGCAACGATTGATTATTTCCTCTTGCTGCTTCGGAAGGCCCACCCCAATATAACGCCACGGAAATTCATGTCTGACAAAGACTGGGCTCAAATAAATGCTCTAATCCGCCGCTATCCGGAATCACACGTCCTGCTGTGCTGGTGGCACGTCCTTCATGCGTGGCAACAGCATTTTTCCATTGTCCATTACCCCGAGCTTTGGGCACTTCTCAAAGGCTGGATCCGAATAACTAGTGACACCGAGTTTGATGTTCGCTGGGAGGAAATTAAATGCATCGCCCCACCGAGTGTTATTGCGTACCTCGAGAAAAACTGGCTCAGCCAGCGCGACGTCGAGATGTGGTCCGCCAGATACCGCCGGGACCGCAGCATCTTTGAGCTCTGTGACACCAACATGCTCGTTGAATCGTAAGCACCTTTAAAATTGTGGCGCACAACCATTATTAACTATTCTCGCAGGTGGCATCATCTGCTGAAGGGAAAATTCCTGGAGGGCAAGCGAAACCGACGAGTAGATCACCTCTTACACGTTCTCATTAACTCGGCAATCCCTTACTTCATCGCGAAACATCGCCGCCAGGACTTTGGCTTCGAGGGGCCGGACCTCGAAGTGAAGCGCCGTATGGAGGTCGAATCCCGCGCCCTCTCTGTCACCGAAGATTCCATCCAGAAGGTCGAAGGAGAGACAGTTTATCTCGTACGATCCCAGTCAGATTCTGCGCAGGTTTATTCGGTCGATGTTGAAGCATACACCTGTGATTGCCTCTCATTCCCCTTGATCGACTTCTGCAAGCACATATGTGCAGTGCAGCGGCTATTCCCCGAGGTCCAGAAGAACCTACCCGTAACGTTACTCAACGCTTCTGCGTCGGGCACGTCTCCCGAATCGGATTCCGAGGATGACGAAGAAGAAGAGATCACCGATGATCTTACCGCGCGAGAAGACCATCAAGTCCAGGAACTCGTTAATAGTTTGCAGCACCTTGCAGTCCGCACACGTCTTGCCCCACCTCCTCGACTTTCCGATGCTCTCAAAACTCTGCAGCGTGCAGTCGATACTGTACTGGCAGAAACTCATTTTAATGATGCAGAGGTGTTACCGGCGCGTAAGAAGGTGGCTCCGAATGAAGGATCGGGTTGGGAATTAACTCAGAAGGTTATGGGGACCAATGTCAAATCGAAGCGACAATCGAAGCACACAGATCCCTTCTCTGGCGGAGAACAGAGCGGCCGGAAGGGACAGCCTGATGCGAGACAGCCACCGGCACCTATAGTGCTTGCCCCTCCTCCACCCGCTCAATCGGAGATCCCACAAATTATTCACCCCGTCAACCTATCCCCTGATCTCCGAACGCCTTATCCGCATATGCCACCGCCTTATTACTCTTCCCGGGCCCTGCCTTTGTCCTCTCCTGGGCCCTCTACCCTTCCCAGCCCAGCAGTAGTGTATCCAAATCCTGCGCCATCTGACCAGTTATATTATCGTACCTACGACTTTCCTCACTCAGTAGCTCCAGATGCGGCTGCAAGATGCTCTTATTACCGCTAATTCTACATTTTTCCGTGATAACACATGCATTTTTATTCATTTTCGCATTCGATGATGGCATTGCCACTCAGAAAACGCATCAAAGCACGTCCAAAACATGCCTGTCACACTCAGAATATACTGAAAACGTTTGTTATTGTTCTCGCCGTCGCTTGCGGCGAGGCCGGGATCACGTGTTGATGTTACCATATTGGGATTGATGGGTGGGGACAAATCTGGAAATCTTTCTGCATCCTGACGACAGGATGATCCGAATGCACTCTAAGCAACAGGGACAAGGAGGCTGCAGAGGCAATGAAACGGCCGCGACGGCATCGGCAATAGAGTAGAGGCGAGAATCAGGTGCGACGGGCGGCACGAGGTTGTGCTAGCGGGAAGCAAGACGCGTGAGGTGGTGTTCGGTTCGAAAGGTGTTGGTGATCTCCGGGATGTCGTTTACGGCCGCTGTGGAAGGGTAGGATGGACCGCTGGTTGCATCCCCCCTATTTCATATCTCCGTACGTACCCAGTATATTGGTCTTCGGACCGCTCGTTTGTTTTGTACGTACACCTGTCAATCATTCATCTTCTTACACCCAAACCACCGGGGAGATCTAGAGCATCGACAAGAAGATGGACTTCTTTCTGCGTGAATCTATTGAGATCAACTGGTGAGGTTCACCGATGAGCCTGAATCATGCTTACCGAAACAAACTGAGCCATTCAGCATCGCTTAACAACCGGATATCTATCCTTTCTCGACTCGGTTCTCCAGCATCGTCAAAATCTCGATCCCATTCATCAACAACGACCTTCATTATCTTCGAAAAACCAAGTCTAGCCTCAAGTAATTGCCTTTGCATGGTGGTAGGAGAAATACAGATTTATATCTCACGGGAGGAAACATGAGGCAGCAATGAGGCTTATTATGAAAGCCACCCGAAAAGCCACCCAGAAGCCGAAGCCACCGGCTTGCACATGCCTCATAGCCACCCGGGTGGCTCCGGGTGGCTTTGCGCAATCTCTCTAATACTAACGCGCGCAATCCCATCTCCGCTCCTCCCGCCATCCGCAGTAACAAAACCTGAATTATCATCATCATCGCCATTGCGAACGGTCGCGGGTCGATATCGGTCCTTTTTTCCGCTGCGCGTTTTGGTTACTGTAATGGAACACCGTTGTTGAAGGTGATGAAGGTGGTGAGCACAGGTCCGGCGGGGATGAGCTCGGATTGTGTTCGACGGGTGTCGATGAGCTGCACGATGAGGTGGAAAGAAACAAAGATATCAGTATTCATAGGAAGTGGTGACAGACAGAATACAAATGGGAAAATCCGAGGTCATCATCAGAGGCTGGGAATGAGTCTGTCCCAGGAGCCCGTAGACATGAGATACTGGTACTCTGTCCCCGCTCTCATGTCCATCCCCTCCATCCCGCCGAGTCCAAGGCCGAGCCAGAGGCCAAGGTCAGACGGTGGCGGCGTGAGCCCACCATAAATCGCGGGATCAAGGGGCATGGCCTCACATTCAAGCTCCACACTGGAGTCTGACAGGCAGGTGGGGTGCGGAACGGGGGAGAGTGACATAGAGAGACCTTTGCTGGAGCTCCACGATGGGGTGAAGGGCTGCAAGAGGTCGGAGTACGTGGGGTCCAACTGGAAAGGAAAGGGCAAGGCCATCCTGTCACAGGGCGAGAAGGATGCCAATGATGAGGCACAGAAAGACGGCATGGAGGGAGAGAAAGAGTACAGCCATTCGAACAGGGAGCTGCGAGAGTTGTCAACAGGTGACGCAGGGAGGGAGGGGTCGTCAAATGTGAAGGCGGAGGGGGCCATTGCTTCTGTGGAATACTGGTGAAAGAAAGCATACATTGAAAATCCTGGTGTTTCTAGCCCTCAGTAATGCTTGTAAGGGTGGTGGACTGCAGCGCTAATTAATAATTACGGCGTCAGGACGGGAATCAAGAAGGTCGACGTTGACATGACATGCCTTGGTCATGAATCTGAGCGTCGGTCAAGGTGTTCTGTAGGACCTGGCACAATAGAGGTACATTCACAGGGCTGCCATTTTGAAAAGCATGACCTGGTGGTGCATTCAAAAGGCTGCCATTTTGAAAAGCATGACCTGAGGTGCAATCAAATGGCGGGAATTTGAAAAGCATGACCTGACACAATAGAGGTGCATTCAAATGGCTATGGAAACTGGTTCATCCAATTGTTGCTATTCGTATATACCTCATCCGACTCGTACAAAATCCAATTCTTGACACAAATTGCCTGCATCATCGAAAAAAACAGAGAAATGTATATCCGGTAAAACACAACGACGAGAAAAAGGAAACTGGCTAAAATTAGACAGGAACAACACAGAGAATTCCACCTCACCTGCACTACGAGACGTTAAAGCTTCCACCTTCCCTGCCGCTACAGCTTCCACGCGGATTCAGTGGTCGTTGTTCTGAGATGCATATGAGCTATCTTCAGCAGTTGCGGAAGAACGGACCCTAACCCAGTCGTTGCGGAGGGGCAAACTTGCCACCATTGGCTACTTGCGCTTGGTGTCGCGTTCAGTCGACCTTCAGCACAGCCGTGAGTGAATGCTGCGTACCTTAGGGGAACGAAGATTCTCCCTTCACACTAGTCAGCCTGCTTGCCGAATGGTAGTAAATGGAAGGACCGCAACGTACCCGAGAGACTTGTCGGCGTCGTGCAGCCTGTCAAAAGGGCTGGGCTGGAGTTTGAAATTTAAGGGGCCTTCAAAAAGGTTTATTCATTTTTTCGCTCAATTTTGATCATTTTTCTCGGTGCAAGCTGCTGTAATAAACGAGAATTCTATCCCTTCCTTTTCGTTTCCTCAGATTTATATTTTATGCCCTATAATGTCGTCAAATTTGAGGTTAGTTCAAGGGGAGATCAACTCCGGACCGTGATGTATGTGACGTTTCATCACGGTCACGCTGAACTTTCTCGGGGTTTTCCCGCATAACCGCTCATTGAATATATTCTTTTTCATCAGGAACAATCACAAATAGACGAAAGCAGCCCAAATAATATTTTCATGATTTTACCTGTGAATTTCGGTGTCCGGCCAAAATTTTGGCGTTCTTAATGATAACAAGCGCTCGCCGGCGCTTTGCGCCGGCTCCCACTTTAAGAACGCTGATCCGAGCTGCCGGAATGATAGATTAAAAGCGGAGTTTAAAAGGCTTCAGATGGACAGAATGGATAATTTTATAAAGAGGGTGAAATGGCCATTATCTCAGCAACCGCTTGATAGAATTTCACCAAAAAAATTCAGGAGCCCTCTCTCATCATTTCCGATGGGCATCAGATGTCAGATAAATGGTCGATGAAACTTGTTGTCTTTGATTGTCCGGAGCTGTATATAAAACCCAAACATAACTGCATACGCTCCTGGAAACATATTCAGCGGGCCTCCTGGGCCTCCGGTGGAAAGATGGATGGCTACCATACAGAAATGCCTCGGCCTTTCCCGTTGAACGATTAAGCTGATGGGGTCTTGCTGGGACGATAGCCAGCGAAATTTCAGTTCAAACTGTCGCTTCAGATTTATTTTGGCGGCCCTGGTGCTTTTGAAAACAAGCTCAGGGCTCTCCATGTCAATGCAAACAGATGCAGGCTGTCACCAAACAATGTGCTGAGATTTTGCACTGAAAGCAGTATTTTGGCCACTATGCAATCATTTCAAGCCGGATTTTGACGGGGTCTTGCTGGGACGATAGCCAGTGAAATTTCAGTTCAAACTGTCGCTTCAGATTTATTTTGGCGGCCCTGGTGCTTTTGAAAACAAGCTCAGGGCTCTCCATGTCAATGCAAACAGATGCAGGCTGTCACCAAACAATGTGCTGAGATTTTGCACTGAAAGCAGTATTTTGGCCACTATGCAATCATTTCAAGCCGGATTTTGACGGGGTCTTGCTGGGACGATAGCCAGTGAAATTTCGGTTCAAACTGTTGCTTCAGATTTACTTTGGTGGCCCTGGTGCTTTTGAAAACAAGCTCAGGGCTCTTCATGTCAATGCAAACAGATGCAGGCTGTCACCAAACAATGTGCTGAGATTTTGCACCAAAAACAGTATTTTGGCCACTGTGCAATCATTTCAAGCTGGATTTTGATGGGGTCTTGCTGGGACGATATCCAGCGAAATTTCATTGTACAGAGGATTGTTGTACAGAGGATGATACGAGGAGCAGGAAACGGAGATGGAGGAGAGGGTGCTGTGAGGTGATCCGGATTAAGGCCGAGCATTCTATACAGACCACCCAAGTCATCGGAAATATAATTAGCATATTCCCCGCTGCGGTCGAATCCAGATGCCCAGATCGAAAACTCGGCATCCTCTGGCTGGAATGCCGCAACTAGGAGATCGCGGATGCTCGCAAGCCATGCAGTCCTAGCGCGCCGTGGAGGCTGTCTCTGCTGATTGCGATGAAGGCAAAACAGTGGATATAGTGAGAGAATGACGCCGAAGAGATAAAGTGCTTGGTGGAGCGCAAGATCCCCGGGAAAGAACGCCTCAAGAATGAGGATAAGATCCCTTACTGTGGCAGTCATGGTGGGGATCAGAAGACGTTATCAGTTTGTCATCGCCGTCCCAATTCGAGTCTGAAAAGAATATTCACGTGCAATTGGGATTTTAAGTCGGAAGGGTCTTTCGGCACACAATTGACGTCAAACTGATTCATATTGAAAAGCGCAAAGCAGACAGACAGTCTGGTGAAATTAACTACGCTGAATCGAACGACGCTGAACCGGCAGCTCGTTCCTAGTCCAAATCCTGCGACGTCAATCTCTTCCCTTTCCTCCCACCACGGCGCTCGCGATCTTCCTCGGTGTCATCATCGGATCGTCTATGTTTGCGGGAGGGACCAGGACTAGTAGAGATCGAGCTGCGGCGCCGACGAGAACTTTTACCGGACCCACGGGCTGTGTGCCCGTCCCGATGATCTTCGCGCAGATACTCCTTGAAGCGTGCCGACTTCATCTTGTTGAATCTGTCGTCGTGAGTTCCCCCTCCTGTAGCCACCCACTCCTTGGCAGCCGGGGCATTCTCCAGCATGTTCGGCGAGAACCATTTGTCGGTATCGGATGCGCTCGAGCTCTTGATATTCAGGACCTCGTAGACAAAGTCCTTCTTGAACGAGACCCCCGTCGAACTCCTTGTAGCCTAAATGATACTGAGTGATGGACAAACGACCCAGAAGCTGAGAAGCCACCTTTGGGAACCGTGAAGCCGCCGCCGGTACGCCCCCACCCAGTCAGGAACTCAAAAACAGCCCGTTGCAGCATGTACCGCTCGCGCATTTGGCCCGCAAAGCTGCAGCGAGCCCATTCCAACTTGTAATCGGGAATACCGTCCACGGCCTCCTTGATCTGCTGGTGCAAGAACGCGGCGAAGCGCTCACGGAGCCCCGAGGGGGCGTTCGGGTGGAAGGGGTTCCGCATCGCGCGGTTGTTCGCAATGTCCAAGGGAACATCCGAACCGGCGCCAGTGAACTCCAACCGCTCGATCATGGGCTGAAAACGAGGGGAACGAGACTCAGAATTTAAGAGGGAAGAATATGACCTACCGGGCCGGCATGGGGACGCAAGACGCGCAATTACATGTTCGTGAGTACGGTTTGAAGCCGTACAAGTCTCACAGACGTGTCCCAGAACGTGTCGTGCAGGCCTATGACCAGTAACCGAGCAATTGTCACCACAGTCCCAAATAGGAGGGAAAATGTATTTATAACTTCGTCAATACTTGCTCAAATAAAATTCTGTCTTGCCAAAAGATTCTCCTCGTTAATCTGAGTGTTTTCGCAAGAGGAATAAAAAAAACTGATTTTTTTTGAGAGGCCCGTAATGGTTGTCACAAATTGGCGGTGACTAAGTGATTCGCACTATAGCTGGGCAAGCCATTTCCACTAAGCGCGGCCCAAAAAATGGCTCTGGACCGATGCTGCATTTCAAAAGAGCACAGTCTGTGCCTTATTGTACTTTGTTTTCAATGGACGCGTCCCTAATGCCAAGTCACGCATTGCAAAATGTGAATGGATTTAGAATGCTGAGTCACGCGTTTCGAAATGCTCCGCCTTGTTGCGAGTCATTCCAAGGGTTTCAAATGGCCGGAAATGGCCTCAGATTGCCGAGGATTTCGCCGGCCGGCATGTTCGGTTTCAATCGGTCTCGCGACCGATTTGCCATCACCCTTGGCATGGCGGGGTTGCTGACAATGTGAGACACATGACATTATAAAACATGTGACCGAGCACCGGGGACGCGTTCATTCAAAACAGGGTAAAATACAGCGCAGACTGCGCTGATTTCACTAGGAGCAAGGGTTCAGGGCGGCTCTATTTGGAAATAATTAGCCCGGCTCCTCACAAAGCCTTCTGGCTATTCAGATGGTCGGCGGACCCAAAATTGGGCTCTCTAGCCAATAAGTAAGGGTTCGCATTTTGAAACGCGTGACCCGGCACTTTAATTAGCATTCTGAGACCCATGACATTTTAAAGACTGCCATGATTACAATTGCAGCATCGGTCCAGAGCCATTTTGGGGGCCGCGCTTCTTGGAAATGGCTTGCCCAGGTCCCCACGAAGGTTTCTGACCATTCAGATAGCCGGCCAAAACTGCTTTTCCTAGCTAATAAGTGGTGGTCGGCAACACTCCGCCAAATTAAAACTCCGACGATGGCACAGAAGATGGTCATGATCGATTGCGGCTTATACTGAAACTTATCAGACAAGAATGTTTTCTGGACTGGCGGCCTATTCACTATACCGGTATTTTGCGCCCTCCAGAATACAACTAAGAGCATCATATAAAAAATCCAAGCGAATCCGACCTCTACAGCTACTGTGTGGGGTCTGACAGTCGAAAACAGCCGAATTTGATCCAGTGAATGATCTTGAGGTGATCAGAAAAAATGCCACCGCTCTGCCCTTGGCCCTACTGTAGTATTACGACCGAAAGTTCAGGTGACGGGTGACGGAGGCCTGTGAACTGAACTTATCAAGGTCGGTGATGGTGACAATGAGTTTTCCTGGCCCAAATAGGCCTGCGTATTGGCCGTTTAGCGAGTGGAGTGAATGACTTAATTCTATAAATTTTTTAGATGAGACGGAACTGCCACTCGAGGAACAAGGTGACGTGGGGGTCGTCAACGAAGAGGGAAGGGTCCTAGTCTATGTAAAGGTAAGCGACAAGTATCACCAGGAGGCAAGGCAGCGGAGGAGAAGGCGACGAAACAGGCCAGGAAGGAGGCCAAGAAGCGGGCCAAGAAGGAGGCGAAGAGCAGGGCAGCATGTGGAGGCGCAGAGGAAGACACCTACGGTGTATGCAAGTCGCCTGCTCCCGCCCCCGCCCGCCACTACTCCCGTGACGACTGCGACTTGGAGCACGGGCATCACGAGAACGGGCGATACGAGCGTGAGGACCGATATCGCGCTCGCTCGCCCTCGGGCTTGCGCTCGCGGGATTACGAGGCGCCTGTTGCTCGGCTCCACGACATATCGCAGCAGGACCTGGACGAGGATCGCCGGCGGAACTCCTACTCCCCCTCTGCGTCCTACCACGGCGTGTACAACGACCAGGAACACGAGTTTGGTTACGAGTCGTACGAGACCAAGTATGGCGGAGCCCGGCATCGCGAGGGTCTGTACAACGAGCGAAAAGACTACCCGCGCTCCCCCTCGCCTCCACCCGCCGGATCGTCGCGCCAACATCGCACGTCTGGGCCGCACCACCAATCCGTGAAACAGCCACCTCCGGGTCGTCACCACTCCCGCTCGCGCTCGCCTCTGCATACCGGATCGTCGCGCCAATATCGCACATCTGGGCCACACCACCAAGCCGTGAAACAGCCACCTCCAGTGCGTCGCCCCTCCCGCTCACGCTCACCTCCCCGCGGCGGCTCGTCACACCAGTATCGCACGTCCACGACCCACGACCAGACCCTGAAACAGCCCACCCAAGGTCGTGGCCACTCCGTCCGTCCAGTGCCACGCGATGATGCATGTACTCACGCAGTACCTCGAGGGCGGAAACTCCATGTGCCCAGGGCGAGGGGACCATGAACGTGCTTGCATGCCGGAGGCTCTGCAGGGTGGGCTTGGCTCACCAAACGCAATTGCCACGCATGGACTTCACGCGATTAAACGCGCTCGAGTCTCGAGTGGTACCGGTACCACGTCGGAATTGCCATCATGTCCAATGGATTGAAAACCTCAATTGACGCGATAATTATCTCCGCCGACAAGGTACCGATGACGAACTAAAGAAATCACTCGATCGCTTCTGCTGACCGTTGTAGTATTAACTTGATCCATTTCAACATGTTAGATGTGATCAATGGCCAGATCCCACATTTTGACCTTGTTAGGTCCCAGATCAAGTCACAGTGGCAGCAGAGAAACATGTGTCATTTCAGAGCTTAAATTTGATGCGGTTCTGATGGCGTATCACTGCATTTTGATCCGACTATGGGGGTCCAATGTGTTAGGAGAGTCCCCAGATCGGCCGAAATTTTTTTGTAGGCTCACTTACAAAATGGCCTCAAAAAGCCTTAAAACCAGGTGTTGCCTGTCTGAAATGGGTGTGGGCGCACCTTGAAGTGTTTCCCAGTACTTTGACCACCTTCAGTCCACCCATTGGCACTCGACTCGCACTGTTCGTCTGTTTTGGGATGGCGGATCAGTGTTGGGATCAGAAATCAAACACAGATAGACAACCTCACATTGGGCTCGCAATGCGGTAGAAAACCTTCAGAATACATTGGTAGTGAGTAATATTACTGCAAACACTCTATATACACCTACGACTTGATTTTTATTCATTTTGCCAAACTGCCAGAGCTCGGAGAGGACGGGCCGGCGTCAGGGGTGAGAAACACCTTCCTTATATGGAAGGTGAGGGGGGGTATTTTGGCACCGATAGTGTCGGCGCGTATGTCAAATTTAAATAATACAGCAACTAATGAGCATCCTGCGCCCAATCAATACCCATGGTGTGCACCATTTTTCGGGCGGAGTTCGCGATACAGATTTGCCTTTTGCGCATTCTTCTTTGTGCCTGTTCGATTTGATTCACTGTGTGATGCGTGATGACAGTGTAGCTTCGGAATCGGTGAAACAGAAATAAAATGTGTACCTTCATGTCAAATATGGAAAGCGACTGTAACAGTTTGCACCTGGTTGGAGTTTCATAATACTGGGATGTGCTCGACAGAATTTCGCAAAACTCGGGCAGCGCCTTGGGGCGTGCCCGGGCTGCGTGCCGCCGCCGCCGCTGGGCTGCGCACACGATAGTTCCCGAACAAGGTCCTTGATTATATTTGGCGCCATCACTTTTGATGGCGACCGTGTTGATGGACACGCGGAAATCAAAGGAGGTACGGACCTCATCAATGTCGCAAGCTAGGAAACCCGAGTCGCCGAATCCACCCCAATACGCCACAGTACTTGAATAGCAATGCACCAGTTTGCGCCTGGTTGAAGTTTCATAATACTGAGATGCGCTTGACAGAATTTCTTAGAACTCGGGCAGCGTCCTCGGGTGTGCCCACGCCGCGTGCTGATGCCGCCGCTGGACTGCGCACCTGATAGTTCCCGAACAAGGTCCATTGCAATAGGCCACAGTACTTGAATAGCAATGCACGGGGTGGCGCCAGCTTGCGCCTGTTCGAGGTTTCACAATACTAAGATGCGCTCAACAGAATTTCTCGAAACCCTAAATCGATTGAGGTGTTTGATATCAAACAAGGTCTGTTGCAGACCAAACGTGCGGGAGACGAGGTAGTGAGCGTTCTGTTGTAAATCGTGATGAACACACTCTGTTTAGCTTGCAACTCCCTTGGAGTTCAGCCTTGTGAAGTTAATCACACAAATTTCTACGCTGGTTTGACTGGTCGAGAAGTGGGTACCGAACTGAAAGGTGGCGCAATGCAATCAGCATGATAACTTATTGGGCGGTGAGCGGAAGGGGGATTGGTTAACAACGCTGATACACCTTGACTGAGAGAAATCGGATAAGGAACGAGCGGTAACAAATGAGCGCAGGCAGCGCTCTGTCTCTGCCCGCTTCGGCTTTTCCCGCAGTCTGGAAAGCCGAGAGGCCGAGACAGCCCTCCCCTGCACACACACACTCTCTCTCTTGGGCGCCCAGCGCCCACATCGCTAGGTGCCTTAGCACCGTCTTCTATATATCATCTGGCGCACAGCACCTTCTCTTCTCTCTCCTCCCTAGTCGACCACTCTCGACGAACTGGCGGCCGCCGGTGGCCGCCGGTGTACTTATTCTGGTGGCCATTGGCAGATGATGATGGACATTGTTTGACATGATTTGCCAGTGGACTGTAAGTGACTGCCGGCGATCACCAGCGGCTTTCACCAGACCGCCATATCTCAACCAGCCAGCGCCGTCCACTGGCGTCCACCGCAGATCACTGGAGACCACTGGAGAGGAGCGGGAGTGTTTCAAGTCCACATGGCGCATCAACGATAAGGATGATGGTAACTGTGCGTCATTTTCCATTCAAGCCCAGCCAATTCCTCCGAGTTCCCGTATCGCACCCCACTCCATGGCGTCGCAGAGTGATCATGCGCTTTCTGACCGTCCTCTCACCGGCAAGAAAACGAAAAAACTCCCCGAGCTTCAAGCAATTGCGGCAGTGATGGGACTCGACACCGCGCTCAAGAGGACGCCGCTCCTGGGCGAGATCCAGAAGCACATGATCGACCATCTCGGTCTTGCAGAAGATCCCCGTTTCACGTCTCTCTTTGCGTATCGCGGAGCGTCGACTGCAGGCGAAAAAACCAGTGCCGATAAATCCTTGGAGGTGGCTTCCGGTGGCCGTAACGTCTCTATTTATCATCATAGCTGCTCAGTGGCGGCAAAGCAACATTGAGATGTCTTTTCTTAGGGTTCGCTCCTTTTCCTGGTGCTTCCACGGAGATCGCCGGGTCGCGGAAGCTCATTAGACATGTGTTACAACCAAGAGAGTGGTGTAGTGAGGACGGTGCAACAGTCAATAACCAGTGTAGTCACGTCGCGAAAGCCTGGAAAATTTTACCGTGTCCGTGACTTGGCGTCAGATTCGGTTGTCTGCCGAAAATTGGCCGCTCCGGCGAAAAAAGCGTAAAAGCGAAAAAAAGCGTCCGGCGCCATTTTACTTTGAACTTCCCTATTGTTCGGTACCGGAAGAATCCACAGACTCCACAAAATGTTGAATTACAGCTAATGTCGGAACCGAAGGCGCGAACGAAAATTTCTTGTTTTGGGATGTTTTCAGAGAATTGTGAATATGTCGACCAGTTCGGCACCGATTTGGATGAAATATGGCTAGATCTGTCAGGCTAATTCGTGCGCAATTATTGACAGAGAGGAATTTGTGAAAATATTATGTATTAGGTAATTTGTGTTTTCAGGCCGTTTTTGGGCCGAATGCATTGTAGCATGCCCACAACATGTCCCAGTGACCTAGTATTTGGGGAGGGACAACATGTATACATGTGGAAGCATGTGACACAGCCATAAGGAAGGATAATTTAGTTACAGTATCTCCAGCTCCATTGGATACATTTGGTGATTTTGAGACTCAGAGATATTGGAAGGATTACATTTATCCAGCAATTTCATGGAATTCTGACTCTGTCACATGTTTACTGAGGTATAGATGTTGTCCCTTCCAAAATATTAGGTCACTGGGACATGTTCTGGGCATGCTAGAATGCATTTGGCCCCAAAACGGCCGGAAAACACAAATTACCTAATACATAATTCTGCTCTGTCGCTAATTCCGCACGGATTAGCCCATCATATTTAGATACATTTCATCCAAATCGGTGGAGAACTGGTCGAGATATTTACAATTCTCCGAAAACATCCCAAAACAAGATATTTCTGTTCGCGCCTTCGGTTCCGACATTACAGCAATTGGCAGTACCTAAGGCGCAGATTGAAAAAGTTCGGTTTTGGGATGTTTTGGAAGAATTCCCGATATCTCAACGAGTTCTGCACCGATTCACATGAAACCTAGATAGAAATACTCAGCTAATTCATGCCGAATTAGCGATAGAAATAAAGTTGCAAAAATGATGTATTCTTGGTGACATTGGTTTAATGGGTCATTTTGTGCATGAATGCAGTTTACAGGCATCTAGATACATCCAAATGATGTGGATTTTTGTCAGATAAAGCTTTGATACAGCCTGAAACTTGTAATAGAGCCGTAATCCTCAAAAGTTCAATCTATCATGCTTGTAAACACATCAGGACAATGAGCAATACACTGCAATCAGGAAATATTGTGAAATTTGAATCCACTGCTGAGGTCTTTGCAAATCTGAATCTATTACAACTTGAAGAATGTATCAGAGCCTTACCTGACAAAGGTCGACATCATTTGGATGTGTCTAGATGCCTGTAAACTGCATTCATCAACAAAATGGCCCATTAAACCAATGTCACTGAATATCTATCATTTTTGCAACTTTCTTTCTATCACTAATTCGGCATGAATTAGCTGAGTATTTCTATCTATGTTTCATGTGAATCGGTGCGGAACTCATTGAGATATTGGGAATTCTTCCAAAACATCCCAAAACTGAACTTTTTCAATCTGCGCCTTAGGTACTGCCAATTGCTGTAACTGTAATTCATTGCGAGTACGGTCGGCGGATAGACCGCGGTTGATTTTGAACATCTGACTTTTGACATCGGCAGATTGTTTGCCGCGACAGCCATCACGTTCCCGTGTTGCAGTTGTCACGGCGCGCGACCAAATTGTTGTTGAGCTTAAGGCTACCCAGGTAGAGGGCTACTTACAACAATTAGTGCAAAAATACAGGAGGTGACGCTCTTTTGAGGGATAAGAACTAGATGGGTCACATCAAGGGCCAAGTTGGATTCATGTTGAGCAGAAAATAAGTCGGCTGTTGGGGTCACCAAAGTCACATTAGTATTCAGTCTTTCGAAAACGGCCGTACTTCGAAATTCTTTCGCAGAACAGAATCACAGTATTCTCTGTCTAGTGAAAGTATGACTTAAGGATTGAGATGAAATATTTTGGCCTCATCAAAAAAATTGGATGAGGTCCATTCCGCACGACTTGGAATAGAAAGTATGCTAGAACTCTAGTACAAACATATTCACGTGTCTGAGAACCCAACAGTGATTCAATTCGAATTATTGCCTCCATTCAAATCCGCATCCTCCTCCTCTCCCTCCAACTCCTTTAGTGCCTTCATCCCCATTAGAGTACATTTCTGAACACACTCACGCTGATCGACAAAAGTCTTGATGCCCTCTTTGCCATGATCTCCGGCGCCACTCGTCCTGCAGAAGCTGTGAGGCAGAAAAGCCAGACAAAATAACAGCATACCCATCCAGTGTATGCGACATAAGATCGAACAAAATTGACGCCTTGCTCAAGGGATTATGGCTTTCGGAAGCTACCGGAATATTCAACATTCAAACAATGTACAATGGAAACAAAGGCTCGCTCACCTTGAATATCTGCGAGGACAAGTGTATTGTTGGAGTACAGATAGGAGAAGTGTTGAAATGCGTTGATGGTAGCTCCCTGCTTGTCAGAGTAACGAGGATGATCGAGGGTTCCGGAATACTTCCTCAATTGAACATTGCCTCTCTCTCGCTCAAGAAGCCAGGTAACGGAAGATATAAGGGCAGTGTTAGTCTTGAGCTCATCCTTCTCTGTGTCGGGAAGGCTAGCATAGTCGGACTGCCGGATGCCGGAGGCAGGGGAAGGCGTGAACGAATCCGTCAGCCCATCAACACCCTCACGAGCAAGGATGAAGTCGGTAACTTCAAATTCTATTGGAACGCAGAATCAGCGGTGTAGATCGAAACAAATTGGACAGACCTGAGATTTCTATTTCCTCGTGTTCGCATTCCTTCTTGAAACTATTGAGGAAAAATTTGGTGCGCCCCAGAGTAGTTCCCTCCTTAATGAGCTGGTCTCGATTATCGACAATCGACACCGCTGATCCGTTACCGATGGTATAGCACCGCTTCGCGACGTAGGCCACACCATCAATGGTAAGCTCAATTCAATTCAGAGTAAGTATGAATTTGATTGATTTTTGAAGCATAGCATACCTTAAATACAAGCTTAGATCTTCCTTTGTTGGTGGGACCATTTTCGAGCATGGCCGAGTTGGGAATCGGATTTTCGGTGGTCCAAGCAAAGTTTTGAAGCCCTTTCATGGGATCGGACGTCTGTTTCGCGAAAAAGAGAGTCACCAAGGTCGTGTCGGCTACAGGAGTTGGATCCAGAGGCAAAGAAGGAGCCATTAAGACGAAAGCGGACTTCAAAGTGCGTGAACCACCAGAGCCTGTTACTCTATCAGCACGATGGAATTGACTCGGAATAGATAGAAGGAACTCACCGAGCCGTGTGCGCTTGAGAATCGAAGCCCCAGAGCCAGAGATACTCGTATTGGCACTCCAAGTTCGTTTCTTAGACTTGGAGATCGCATTTTGGGGAGGCAACGCCCCAGTCCTAGCATGGAACTTGTAGCTGATTAGTTCAAGTTCAAATTCCAAAATCAAAAGAATGTCGTACTTTGTCAAGATCAATATGTGCCTCAAGGTACACCGCCGCAAATTTGCGATTGCGGAACTTGGGAGGGACGGTCTTCTCTAGATTTTGGCCACAGTCCCTCAAAACCGCCTGCAAAATGTCACGTAGAAGGAAGTGCGGCCCAATTTGAATGTGAACATTGTTCATCCTTGAGAACCGTATATCACGACTAAGCCTAGGTTAGTTTGACATTTAAAATGGCGGTGCGGTCATGGCGTACCAATCGAGCCCCGCTTCTGAGCCCCCTTCCCAACTGGAGTTAAAGCAGGCAATCGCGATCTCTAGAAGCTCTACGTCGGATGAGTGACAATTACTCTTCTGTTAGGGCCTGATCGGGTGCGCTAGATTCGGCTTAGAATCGGCTTAGAATCACGCTCTATAGAATTCTGTCACGCTGTTGTCACTCATTCCTTCTACCCTGATAATACTACTTTTTCTCGTGTTCCTCATGGCACCCAACACTCAGGACGACGCGGGCGACGATGATGACGGCAAAACTGCCTCCAAGACTGCAGTCTGGATCGGTATCGAGGTGGAGACAATGCTGACGGGCTTGGCTGATAAGAAGACTACGCATATGAGTGGGAATGGATTCAAGCCCCAGGTCTGGCCTTCCATCGTAACAAATGTACAGCGGGTGAATCCCGACGCAATACCCAAGAAGGACAAGCAGAAATGTATGAACAAGCTAAACTACGTACGTCGCGACCAATTTTGCGATGCGCATATACTCACATCGCTAGCAGCTGAAGAAGATTTTTGACCGCTATGTATTTGTACAGAAGTTTTCTGGGAGTGGCTGGGACGACGACAACAAACATGCCACCAATACAGACGAGTACGTCGACGACTTTGTGAAGGTGCGCCGCTGTGTCGATGATAATGGTGACCGGCTCACTGTACTAGACATATGGCGATGAATATTCGCGCTGCTTTACTACCGCGTGTCCATATTGGACGGAACTTGATGCTCTATACAGTGGAATGACGAACAAGGCAACTGGCGAGCATGTCCAACACCTCGGACCGAAGAGACGCCGAGCTCTCAAGTCCCCGCAGACAGCACCTTCGACCTCGAGTTTGACCCCCAGCATTACCCCCAGCAACACCCGTGCACCTCTTGGCCCCAGTTCTAGTAACAATGTCGCCGACTCCACCGATAACCAGTCTATGTCGCAAAATGATGGCGAAAAGGGTGGGGGCGCCTTTGATGATGAACTCGATGTTGTATGGATATCTTCTAACATATTGGGTGCTGCCTCTCACGGGTTTTACCTAGGATGCCCCAATTCCACTGCACAAGGGACCCAAGAAGCGCGAGCGTGCCCCAACAGACGACGAGACGAGCGACTCGGAAAACACGAACAAAAGACCGCTCAAACACCAGCGCTCCGACTCCGGAGGCATCGCCCGGCGCAACGCAGAAGCTGGCACTCAAATTTCGCGTGCACTCGATAACCTGTCCAATGTCATGGCGCAACCGCTTGTTACTGCCGAGGATCTTTCTTATGTCACCGAGGTTGTCAATATTCTCAAAGATACAACCCTTCTCCCTGCTGATCCCCGCGGCAAACTCTATCGTACTGTTTCCACCGCCCTCAGTCGTGACTCTGCAATGGCTCGCGTTTTCATTTTGGAAGAAGACCGGACACGTCGAATCGGGATCCTCGAGGGTATTCTGGAAGACGCCGGTCTATTGGATCCCTAGGTATACCATTTTTCTCTGTGAAATGGTTCGCGTATTTATTGTCCCTTGATTTCATCTGCAAAAATTACTTTCCATGTTCGTCGCTGTCTCTGTTTTCCGTATAACTTGCACTGTATGCTACCACGCATCTCATCGTCGTATTGTTATCACAATTGTAACCACAAATCCAATGTTATTTTCTAATTCTACGCCAAATCTGGGTGCTCTCGAAGATAGGGAATCCACATTGCGTTAGCAATACGATCCCGTCGCGCATCTGCCCGTGTTTTCTCGGTACCATCAATTGCATACACATGCTCGATATCTAATGCTGGCCCCCCTGCAAAGAATGAATCACCATCGACGTCGTACTCCTCGTTGTCACCGATGTTGTTGATCTGCGAGTGAATCCGGAGGAAGTTGTGTAGAGCAGCACCTGCTCCGACGATCAGAGCTTGTTTTCTATAGCTGAATTCGGGGCGTGAAATCAGGAGATGGAAGCGTCGCTTGACGACACCGAAGACACGTTCGATGGCATTTCGGAGTTGCGCGTGTCGTAGGTTAAATAATTCTCTCGGAGTTTGAGGCCTATACATTGAGAAATTAGTGGGATATGCGCACATGAGACCGGATCATCCTGCCTTTTTTTCCCTCCGAAGTCCTTGAGATGATAACGTTCACCGCGATAAGGAGCTAATAACATATCGCAGTTAGGGAATCCAGCGTCGGCGAGATAGTAGCGGCCAGGAGGCAGTGCAAAGCCATTCCGTCGCGCACAGTCAAAGAGATGTCCATCGGCAGCTGTGCCCTCATATCCGGGCATGAGATGGAGGAATCTCAAGTCGAAATCACAAGTTGCAATCACGTTCTGGGAGATCTGCCCGTTGCCTCCTGTCATTCCGAAACCCGCCGGACAACGAATTTGATTTCGGACTGTCGTTACTGGTGCTGGCAACCGGTAGAACTGCCAGATGTCGAAAGCCCTTGACCGCAAGTAGCAACCACCGCATTTCACATCTGCCCACCTCTATGTCTTGTCCATTCCGATCACGAGCAGTGTAGTGGCTAGACAAATAATCCATCTGCTTTATGTTTTCGAATCCTTACTATAGGTGTGTCCATTTCTCAGGCCAGGATGTGTGGGGAACATCACTGAAGTCGAGTAGATTTGTTGCAGTTCGCAGTGGTATCAATCTGAAGTGCCAATCAAGGCATAAATTCTGGACCCTTTCATTTGAGGAGACTTGATGCAAATTTTAGAGTTCAGAGACAAGTATGAATACAGATTGTGATCCAATACAGAAACATAAGGAAAGAGAGTGACAGAAACAAGCTGCGAACGGTCACAGAGGCCGCGACAGTGGGATACAGTTCATGCACCACCGCAGCATTTGGCATTGCCTGGTTTTGCGAACCGCATCAGCGAGCCATGCAGCAAGGTAATTATTAGTGGCAAGTGAGGTAGATGCGGCGGGCCTGAGATGGCATCTCGGTGTGAAACAGACAAGCAAAAGAAATGGATTCAGCAAGCAGCGCACAGATCTAGTGAGAGTCAAGCTTAGGACCATGGAACGGCAGTGTCAGAATCAAGTCCGCATCGCACCCAGGCGAAGGAGGTGCGCGGCAAGGAGGGGTCGCAGTTCGGTGTCGCCTGCAATCGCGCAGGGACGTATTGTGCTAGCCGGCGCGTGAGACCGAGGTCTCTCCCTCGTGCGACAAGCTTGAAAGTAGCCTGGGCGCACCCGCGGAGACGGTGAACGCGTCAATTGCGACGCCGGAGCCGCGCCTTAGAGAGCGAGTTGGTCTCGTTAAGTGAGATGACTGCGAGAACTCATGCTGGAAATCGCCTGAGGTGATTGGGACAAATAGTAGCGCAGGTATAGCGGTTGCACATCGTGGTAAGAGTCATTTCGTACAAGTCCAGGGCTCAAGAGGGTGGAACAATTGCCGCCAAGAGCACGAAGACGTTACAAAGGTGGAATTGCCCTAGCCCAGCCACCAGCTCGCGCACCTGTGAAGAGTTCCCATTCCCAGCCTCGCGGATGGGGATTTTTCTGAGCATCGTTGTGGTATTGATTTGCTGCAAACACGGCGTCGTCTGTGACCTTCTGGAGGTTTGTTTACGGTGAAATTTTGCGTAAATGGAGCGGCTTCGACTTACCAAAGTAATTCCCTGGCAGCAATAGCGGTATGTCCCGCCGCTGGAACCGCCACGTCCGTGTTCAAAACGAAGGTCTTTTGGATTCTCTTGAGCGCAGACAGGTGCTGTGTCCCGTCGCGTCGAGTATGGGCGAGTACAACGGGAATGGGGAAGAAGAGGGAAGCAAGGTGGAAGCGAGTAAGAAGCGAGGAAGCAATCGGTATTTGAGTCCATGATCCGATGTGACGCATCGAATCGGCCGATCTTGTCGTGATCGGTTTAGGCTGTTTAAAGCTCGGTAAACTATACTTTGGCTTACAAAAATGACTTCTACAACAACAGAAATGTCGGAAAACGATCCAGAGGATGAGAAATGGGCTCAGGAAACAGGTACATCAAATGTTTTGAAATGTTTTATTTTCACGCTGACTGTCATCAATTTTGCAAAGAGCTGTAATAGGAACTGCACATAAGGATCTTAACTATGATTCCTATTGACCAAAATATCTCTAATTATTAATGGGACTGAGCAGTTACAAGCATCAGTTGTGCCTGATCGTGGTTTACATAAATGTGCTGAATTCCCACGCCCTCTATCTATACGGTTTTGATGAATTGTTGATGCTCGATCTGTGCTTACACCTGGCTTTGTTGTCTGTGAAAGAACTGCGCCAAGCAGCAAGTAAATGTCCGAGTCACCGGTTAGGCAGGGAGTGTAAGAAATTTCATATTGACATTATCCTGAGTCACTATCATACCCTTTCTACTTGTATACAATATGAGTTACTCAATAACACACACGTGTTATTCAAAAATGACAAGGACCAAGGACGCTATGCCATCCCTCAGCTTAAAGGGTTTGGCTCACTCCAACAATTTGTCGAGATGAAAAGGGAAGGATGCCCCATCACATGGCATTGGTGTGCTTGTGGGAGTCACCCCCCATCACGGAAACGATTGCAGAATGGCTGGACAAGGATTTTCATTCGAATGTTTTGATGGTCATCCATTCGACTCGTAACCCCAGTCCAGGGAAAGCTTTGGTCATCTGTGAACCCAACATCGTGGACAATGACGATGACGATGACGAGGAACCTAAAAAGATCCCCAATGTTCGGATGCAGAAGATGATCAAGAAGATGCGGGGGAAGATGGCGAAGAAGAGTGTGGTATACATCAACAACGAGAGGCCGGAGACAAACACCAGTGGGATCTGTCTCACACTGGCTCTTGAATGGATGGTGCAGCTCATTGCAGGGGGGAAAGAGGCTCTGGCAATTGAACGTGATCAGTCCAGTAGGGTTACCGGTATTGAAGGCTTTCAGTCCATTTCTCCACCGTAGTTGTATACATTGGCTTGTGTAGGCAAATTTTTCCTAGAAAACAAATCCTTCTTGTTTCATAGTTTTGCGGCTTCAGATCTTACCTGTGCACAATTGGAGAGTCAAAAGGAACATACATGAATGATATTTAGGCGGCTGGGACCCAGAACTCATGTCTCTGGGGAGGCATCAGTATGGGACTGCGAGAGGTGATGGAGCCGCATCAAAATCGAGCTTATCATCCAACCGCCGCGATAAAATTCTACAAATAAATTTGAGAGTCAAAAGGAAGATACATGGATCATATTTAGTGATTCTCTAGCGGTTGGGACCCAGAACTCATGTTTCTGGGGACGCATCAGTATGAGACCTCCTTCCCGCAACGCCCCCCCACGATACCCGTTCCACAACCACCAGCTCATGGACGTCAACAGCTCATGGACGTCAAATCCATATGCATTGTGTAAGTAAGTTATTATCCGTTCTCTTAACGAGATGGACGGCTTCTGTTTGCTTTTCTTTGTCCTAATCCCCATATGGCTTATCCCCTTCTTTTCAACTGGGACTTCGCTCTTCATCCTGAACATCAGATGACCCTATTCAACCTTTGCAGTGTTTGCGTTGATCTCCATCCAGGTCCTTATTCGCACCGTGCCTGGAATTTCTGCAATGACAGCAAGCTGTGCCCGTGGTTCAACATCAATTGATGAGGTTGAAAATTCTCTGAATCATTGGTGAGTTCTCACTGTGCCGCAGGCATCAAGGCTGTGATATATCCACTGCTGTTCAAGTCTCTCCTCACTCCGCATCTTAAACGTCAAAAGAGCACAGTCTCATTAAACTTCGTTCTTACACACAGCTTTGAAAGCTCGGTGAGGTCAGTGGAGATGCCCTCCAGTGTCAGGTCGGCGCGTTTGGACTCCATGCATACCGCCACGGCGCGCAGCGCATCCGCGGCGACGGCTGCGTTCGGCGGCAAGCTCGCCGCGACCCGCAGGACCACGAAAGCGAGGAGGGAGAAAGACGGTCGCGTACCTGCTCCCTCTGCCTCTGTGATGAAGCCCTTCGCGTGTAGGCTTCCCTTTACGTCTTCTGAAGTCCATTCAGTGAAGTGCGAGTCGCTGGTGGTGAGCCCTAACAGTTCTTTCTTCGTTTTGTCAAGATATATCTGTGCTGCGTTGGTCGCGGATCGCGTCGTTTTGTTCTGCGCTGCCTTAGGCGGCTCCGGCGTGGCCGGTTTTTCGGTGAGACTTCTGCCTGCGGTGTTGGCCGCAGACCTAGAGCTCGAGGTAGATGATGATGTAGATGTAGACATAGTACGATAGGTAACTAAAGAAGCTGAGGACCACTACGTGCCCCGATGCCCAAGCCTCGAAGCTATTTTTCGAGGCGCCGATCAGGTGCACGTGGTGGTTTGTTGCCAAGAGAGTTCCCTGAACATCGCCTTGTATTTCTATGGCGACATGGCATACAGTATAGTAGGGTTCCTTGGATACCAACTTTGAGTTTTGCTTTGTAGTGCTCGCAAATAGACACCAAGAATTCTGAATTTAATCGAGTGAATACTAGAACGTATAATGACTTGTGCTACAGTAGATTTGGAGCCAGAAACGCACTAAGATGCGGCGGGAAAAATGAAATATGGTGGGTGACAGAAATGTGACATGTACGGTTCCTTGGATAATTGATGGCCATACATCACCTTGTCTTCCTCTTACAATCTACCACTGTTTGTCTTCGGTTTTTGTGCATATTAGCCCGGAAGCCAATCTATTCCTCCTGGGGTAAAATTCAGGCAACTGGGAACACCATGAACTGGAGAGATGGACAGATACTGTGACATGGCCATGACAGATTTGTCACACTTCTCGCTTGGGAAGGCTTGCAAAAATTCTGGAAGCACCGTTTGTGCCCTGGATGCCTCACTCTTTTGGACATTATTGTAGCAAAGATGGTCGTATATCATAATAAAAATAGTCTGAGCCAAAAAGTGTCCAAATGAGTGTATAACGGACGAAAAGAATAGTGGATCAATGCTGTGATCAAAGACTGATGCACCTCGAAACACTTCCCATCCCACCCTCAGTACAACTACAGGCTTGAAATTTTTTCAGAAGATGTCGGAAGCATATATTGTCTCATATCTCAACGGGATTCAGACAAAAATGGGTGCATCTCATTTTAAAAAAGAAGTATCCAAGGAACCCTCCCTATCCAAGGAGCCCTACTATACTGTAATGTCTGATGGAATCCGACAGAATGTGGGACCAATCATTTCCCATTCTGGACATCGCCTTGTATATCCCATCTAAGCAGTGTAAGCCCTCGTACTGGGGTTTTTCATTCAAATCGACAGTCACGTGTCACGCACCCCGCTGTCGGGGACGAATTTTGGTCGCGGTCATGCGTCACGGAGGGGTTTGTCGAACCCTCTAGGGCGTCACTTCCCCCCCCCAGTGACAAAAAAAGGTAAATTTTCCATGGCGCTGTCGAAATTTTGGAGGTGTCACGCGAAAATTCGGCTGCTGTTGAAATGTCGAACTAGACTCGTAACCAGTCTGCCTACGGCGTTCTTATAAGGCGAGCTTATTGCCATAGGCAGACTGGTACTTCTCGGAGCTGTTAATTGGGCTGAGGCGGAGTTTGAAGTTAAGTCTTGGCGTGAGTGGGCCGGTCCGGTCCCGATGACCAACCGATGACGCACATCCGCGTTTCATTCATTTCTTCTCTAAATTCGACTCGTATTTTATGGATCTTCTGAGTTAAAGGGGGAAATTTGAGGAGACAGATGTGTAGGGCCGGAACTCTCATCAATTACTCCAGCTTGAACGGAGAAGAAAGCTTCAAAATTGCGGTGTGTGAGAATACTTCGCGAATTTCAACACTTAGATTTCAAACTCCGCCTCAGCCCAATTGACAGCTCCGAGAAGTACCAATCTGCCTATGGCAATAAGCTCACCTTATAAGAACGCCGTAGGCAGACTGGTCATGAGTCTAATGTCGAACTGGTAAATCGGGTCACGCATCACACCCCCTGTCAATTTGAATGAAAAACCCCGGTATTTCATTGCGTCTCTGATTGTGTCTCCATTCTAACTATCAAAAGCTACATCTTGTGTATAAGTATGTAGGAATTGGACAATCTGAAGAGAAGAAAGGATGGGGATTCCCACTGCATACGCTTCTTCAAAAAAGAATGCTATTTTTGGCAGCATCATCTGTCAATTTGCTGCATACAATTTGCTCTCCATATCAAGTCACGCATTTCTGACTGTGAAAATGGACGGATTTGGGTGGAATAAGCAAACACTTGACTGATTTAAGCCTTTTCCCATCAAAGCTTCATTGTCCCCGATATGGAGAGCTCCGTGACCCCTGGTTTATCGAGCAAAGCAGTCTGAGCAATTTCCAGCACACTGGGCTGCTCAGAATAGGGCTGGGTATCATCTGGCAATTGGCCGTATACAATTTGCTCTTCATATCAAGTCATGCATTTCAATATCAAGTCATAAATTTCGATATGGAGAGCTTCGTGACACCTGGCTTATCGAGAAAAGCGGTCCAAGCAATTTCCAGCACACCGGAGTCCGAAATAAACACGTGTTAGCCTGAATTTTGGCACATTTCCGGCTACTTCATAACAAGTAATAGGCGAGGTCTGTCGTCGAGAGACAGACAGCGCACTAGAAATTTCCAGTGAATAAGCCGATTCTGGAAAGAAACGAGCCACACACATGAGAGCGACGCGGGCGCAAACGACCATCGCCCCCTTGCTCGATGGAGGTGAATCGAGGATGTTGAGTACACCGCCGGGCTTGAGCATCAATCGGATCAACCAATGAAAGGAAAGAACGGATGAGAACTCACAATCTTGAATTGAGTAACATGGTACTGCACACGGCCCTTGACTAGCTTGCTTTAGTGCTTGTTTCTGAGCGTCGCCTCGGTGACATCCCAGCCTTTGATGAGGATCATTTTCTGGCAGCGGTCAGCACGACCAGGGGAGGCGGAAGAGACGGACCATGAGGATCTTGGTCGGACCATTATCCTTGTACACGTTGGCCGCTGCCGTGTTGGTCTGGAGGAGATACTCATTATCGCCCCAACCAAAAGAGGGGAGATGCTTACTGCGAAAGATGTGTGGGCGTCCAGGCAGCTTGATTGAGCTCGGCTGAGGAGGGGTCAGAACGCGGTGGAGGTTAGCCGAAAGGCCTAGGTACGCGCCTATAATCGAGGGTTTTGGTCCAGAAGTACGCATAATATGAGCGAGAAAATGGACGTGTGTGAGCGCGTGCCAGTTGTGGTGGCATTAAAATCGACAACTCGATCGAGTCATGAAGCAATTCTGATTCGATTTTGCCCCCGCAAACCACGACCTACCCTATTATCGATTCTAGGCCATCAAACCGTGCTGTCATCAGCGTGAGGTGGAACTCGCTGAAGACACCTGAACCAGTCGAAGGCAAGATTGGGCACCTGTGAGACATTTTTAGAAGACACTGGCCAAAATGGAGGAATCTCGGTACCATTTTTGTTGCCCCTCCCAAAAAGGGTCCTTTCAACCAGAAGCCTAACGAGACTAGAATAGGAACAAATGATTTCGAGCTTACATTTGTAAAATGAAAGCTCAATGAAAGGGCATGATAACGAAACTACTTACCATTTTTTATTCTGAATGACCAAGGTTATGAATGACAAGAGTCAAATGTACTTTGCATGAAGTCTTCACAAGGTCGAAGCATAATTGAATGACGCGCTCGAATACAGACCGGCCTATCCGACCCGCATCAACTCTACCGCTCGGATGCATATTATCCACCTCCGCCGGTGACGCGGGACTCCCTGGTGCTATGGAGCCCTTGGCATCAACCTTGCATTGGCATATGGACATTTGGTGCGCTCACGAGGGGGACAAACAGAGACTCGTATGAGCCTCTCTTTCACGAGTCGTGTCAGATTTGTGCGGTCAGAGTCGTGTTGTCAGAGCGGACGACCCTTTGAGGGTTCAGAACAAGGGGAAGATACATAGTGCGCCGGCTCGCCGTCGAGAAATTGACGTCGTCGACGAAGCCCTTCATCCAAGACGCGCCCACCGTTACCGCAATGCACAAGACCGAGAGGCGTCTGAGGAGGTGGTTGATGCAGAGGAGAAAGAGGATCACTGAGAGCACTGAGCGCATGTCTGTCGTGACCCCAGCGCCCTCTCCCCGCTTCCCGGCGCACGCACCACGCTGCGTGCTGGACCCTACGGTCGTGACACCCGACTCGACAACACCCATGCCTCCGCACCCGCAGTAACCACCCGTACCCCTTCCCCATCGCACGCGGTGATGTCGACACCCCCCTTTCGTGCTCGACTTCCCTTCACCCCTCCAGCCCCCACACACCCGATATATGCCACATCAAATCCATGCACAGTACCCGCGGCCCTGTCTCAACCCCCACCATGCAAAACCCTAAACATAACTTAAAGTGTTCATTTCTTGCTTGACTCCTATGTATACTATCCTACTGCGCTGACTAACAAATCAATAAAATTTGAAATTTGTTTTCTCATTGCTCCCCTGTCAACTTTGTCGGGCTGTGACCTCTATACGATTCTCGCTACCGTAACGTATGGGTTCTTCTCTTTTTCTATTATAATGCTACTCCAAAATGCGCATGGAGACTATTTATCCATCCGCACGGAGCACGGAGCACCACAGTGCGGGTTGGAAGTCCTCCTGGTGCAGGAGTTCGATACGAATGGTAAGATCGTCTATTCCTACGTTCTCATGATCTGTAATAACATATTCCTCGTCAGATATTAAATACATGAGGAACCGCTTTTCAGGAAAGTTATCTTCCAACGGCGAGTTTGTGTCTCCAGGGTTGTGCTGCCTGAAGCATCAAGGACATGTATAACGCATATAAATCACCAATTGGTCGAGCAGGTGCCTCTTCAACATCGACAAAGGAATCAGTTTCCTCCATTCCTCTACAGGACGAGTCAATGTTCCACCAGTCTTCCGAGTTATCTGAAATTTCGAAAGTTTCTAGCGGTGCTGGTACCCCGCCCTCCTCGACTTCGCCTAAGTCGAAGTGGATCGCAAACGCTTCCAGCACCTCTGTGCTCTGATTCAACGCATCCCGCGAAGTGGATCCGGACGCAAATCGTACCGAGTGCGTGGAAAAACCCGGGGGCTTGCCCGGTTTCTTGGATGATACTGACTGATTCTTTGGGCAGTTGCGGGTGTCCCGGTTTGTTGCAATTAAAACAGAGACCTTTGGCCAACATTTCATTCCGCTTTTGCGGTGAGATGTTGTCCTTGATCTCCAGTAATTTTCAGAGATCTCAAAAGATTAACCCAACCGGGGCAGCATTCCGGGTGCTACAGGTGTCCTACTCAAAACCAAGTTTTTACGGAAGAAATTATATTACGTAAAAGGATCAAAAATACCGGTATTTCATTCGCTGCGGATTTTCAATGCGAATTGAATGAGCCTATTTTCAAGAGAAACGGTTGAGAATTGAGCTCAGGGCAGCTGTTCTAGTGAAAACTTGCGAAAACAGAAAAAAAAAAAAAAAAAAAAAAAAAAAAAAAAAAAAAAAAAAAACCCTGTTGTACCGCAAAGAGCTGTAATTCTCTGACTGTGCGCATATTTTACTTCTTCCCAGTAGAGAAGTGGAATGAGGGTTCATTCTCCCCTTGACTCATAGTCTGGCTGGTTGAATGCACCCTTTGACACCCGGATGGAAAAATTAACCCTGGAATAATTTGCACATATTTTATCCCTCTATCCCGGTATTTTCTGCCCTCTGGAATACCTTCAAGTGCATCATTTCAAAAATCTAGGTCAATCGGAGGACTACAGCTACTGTGGGACATGTTCTGCACTCAGAAGCTCAAAAACACCGAAATCCGACCTGGTCAATGATTTAGAAGTGCTCAGCAAGAATTGTAGGATTCCATGCGCTGCACATTTTCCATCCGAATTGAATGAGTCTACTCCTCATAATGACATTTTGAACCCTGTGCCTCACTATGGAATGGACATTCCGGTGCATTTTAATGACCTGCTCTCGGCTGAATTACATTATAATGCACCGTTAAATATCCCTCCTGCTCTTGGCTGAATTACATTATAATGCACCGGACGGTCAGTCTATAGTGAGTCAAGGAGTTCAAAATGTCATTACGAGGCACGGGGCTCGGTGTCCGTTCAAACCTTAAATATGTCAAGTGCTCCCTTATCCCTACAGTTTATTACTGTGTACGTACATAGGGGACGATCGTGCAATCTTAACCCGAAACCACCACCATTGCGACCAGTGTAGGGCTCGTGCCCAGAGTCCCAGCGAGCGGATTCGACTCATTCTCCCCGGAACGTCGCCAGTGGGCTATCAAGGCTCCGGAGTACGAGTTACAAGAGTTTCATTCATTGAGCAGCTACGACACAAATCCTCCTTCTTTTACTCCATTTCTCACCCTTGGCGTCCTCGAGAGACTGAAGAAGAGTTGTATCGGACTCGTAATCTTTTTTGAGCCTTCGTATGAGATGCGGGGGTCAAGAACTAGCAACACATTAAATCGTGATCATCAATAAAAAGTAAAACCCAGCTCACGAGCAGCCCAGAGATAATACGGTGACGTGTCGAAGCGGCTGAAATACTCACTCAGCTTCAGATGAGCCTGGACAAGCCCGTTTCGCCACTTTCTCTGAGCCGAGTTACGGGTGGGATCAATCGGCACAGGGAGATTACAAATACTCGACTTAACGGCCGATTGCACCAAACAATGTGCGGAGATTTTGCACCAAAACAGTATTTTGGCCACTGTGCAATCATTTCAAGCCGGATTTTGATGGGGTCGTACTGGGAGGATAGCCAGCAAAATTCCGGTTCAGACTGCCGAGACCACAGACCGCAGACTGGAGCGAGATGGCGGCAATGCACGGGAACAACGGGTTGCTGCAAGTTATAGCGACACTGTTCTGGTGGGGTAGTCGCGTGGAGGGAAGACGTCGCCCGCGGGATCCAGAGGAATGGAAAGACTTCATCGAGGCAGTGGACGACATAACGTGGGTGCTGGACCAGCTTCTGGAGTCGGGGGACATCGGACGGTCAGTAACTCTGGGCTTGTTAAGGTACAAAGAGGACTCACCCAATCGAAAGCAGTGCACAAGACACCAGCGACTCGGAGGAGGCTGGCGGAAAGAAAACGAAGCGCAGCAGGGGAAAGTAGGTCCAGATAGTGATTGTGCGAGCACAGGCTGACTAGATTCAGGGAAAACAGGGTGGGCCCCGACGTGGACGGTACTGGTCGAAGGAGGAGCAAAGAGCGAGGTGGGCAAGGGTCGGAGGAGGCTGAGGACGAGCTGCCACGGCCAAAGAAAAGGCGCCAAAGAGATGTTATGCCTACGGAGGACGAGGGGCTGGGCCGGCAGAAACGGGTCCGAACAGAGACAACAAGGGCTGCATTGGCTACAGCGGGGTAAGAGCGACATCAGTACTTGGTGTGATGATGTTAAAGCTGATCATCTACACAGACCGGGAAAAGGACGAAAGGGGAAGGAGGCCGAGAAAGCGGGGCCTAAGCCGAGGCCTTGGTACAAGAGGAAGAGTTAGGCGTGTCAAACAGGGAGAAGGAGTTCTGACGGACGTATTTATTTGAATGTATTTAGAAAGAAGGCGCTTCCCAGAGGTCAACCTGCGGGAGGTATGCAGACGAATGGAAAATGAGCCCAGGAAAGTAGGACGAAACCGAAAGACGGGAGGGATGACGACCAAAAGAAGGAAGAATGAAGAGTGAGATGGGAAATCGCTCTAAGTGCACCCGTACACAGCCACATGGTGGCTGTATGCCCACTAACTTTAGGTAGTGGGTCTTAATTAATCAAGGGGGAATCGGGATTAACCGTTCTTTAAGCAAATGGCTCCTCAGCTGTGCTATTTCTCCATATATCCTTGGTCTTTTCGTCCTGCTCTTTGCATCTTCTGTGTTTAACTCCTTTCGGACTGCATTTTGCTCTGCTTTTGCGGTACTGTTGCCTGTCTCGTGTTCAGCCACTGTCCCCATTTGTAGCCCGGTGTCTGGATACCACATTTGTGCAGCCTCGAAAAAATGCTCCGCACAGATAATAATCATCCAATTGACCCATCTTTACTGCGATCCGCAACCAAACACAGTTTCTCGCAGCAAGCTCTTACTGCACCGCAAGTATTTTCATTCATAAATGATGCTGCGGCCACGTACTCTCGAGAAATTTCCACACATAAATACGGTATGGTTTCTGGCTTTTCACAATCTATCGCCCACTTCTCGGTCCCTCAATTTACTGCACTGAATGTATCCAGCGTCATGCTTAGGCCGCGGACTGATACGTATAAATCAGGCTCAGTTCCCATGTATTCACAACCCCGCAACTGTCTCGCTTTTTCTGCGGTTGCTCAAGCACTCTCCAGACTGTGCTCCCAAATTCACTCCGCAATGACTGTCTTGACTCCGGTGGAAAGTTATACAAACATGATGTGTTATTCTCGTACTGAACCACTGGTTCAATATTCTTTGCACCTTGCTGGCTCACTTCCGCTCCTTCACAAGCCTGACAAGTTGCCCATAGACGAGAAATTAGGCAAGAGCTGGGTTCAATATTTTGACCTCATTCGGAGCAAACATCCTGTATGTTCTATCTCCGCTTGGCAGTTCTCTGACTCGGCACTGATGTCTGACATGGATCTTAGCTGAATGCCGGATGTTCTTCGGACTCCTTCCTCATCTGCGCCGTTCCAAGAGACAGTTCCGGAAGCGTTCAATGTAAGCCGCAATGATTGTCTGTGCCTTTCATATATCCTCCACGATCATGGGTACCCCGTTGGCAATGCTATCTCACGTTAGTCTTGCTACTAGCTTTCATTCTACTTCGACGGCGCATACTTTGTCACCCATCTCACGATTTAGAATTTGACAGACTATCATAAAAAAATCTATACTGTAGAATATACTTATTATCCACAGTTATCGGAGCGAAGCGAAGGTCCATCTTGTTCGAAAAAAGGATATAGGGTCGATAATTTTTTTTCGACCCTATTCAGGTAATTGCGCTGGCGCTCCCACGTCATCGCACTGCTATTCTACATCTACCTTACAGCTCCACTGGACGTTCCTATGGTTATCTAGATAGTCCTGCGTCGCTTTGCACCCCGTCCGCATGATTCACAGATCCAGTTTTTTGAGAGTGCACCTTCCAAGCCCATACAAGAACGATGAAACTGTCGGGCGCATGAGTTCACGAACGGCAGACAAGATGATTAACTGACCCAGCGAGTCTCACAGCCCTTTTTAGAACATTCAGCTACTGATCACTTATCGGTCTTCTCCGCATCCGTGATATCTTCTCCGCAAACATCGCAACCCCCGAGATTTAACAGTCTGGCAGCGCGTCGACTTCGTTTCTGGGGATGAGGCTCAATCGGTGCGGGCGTTCCCTGGAGAACTGCTGGCACATCTTCGTCCCCGGTGTCTTGCGATACCTCCGGAGTCGTTTCACGATGGTCGATATCATCGCTGTCACGATCACTCTTTGCCACCATCGTCACATTATCCCAGGCGACACTGGACGGGGGCGGCTCGATGGAATCGACAGGAGCAAGAGAAGGAGGAGCAGGTGAGTCGGATTCATCATCCGATTCAACCCGCCTCGCGTTCGCCATCCGACGTCGTGTGGAGTGGAATAAAGATGGGATAAGATCGTCGTCTTCTGAATCGGATGCCGCACGGTCCGGCAAAGGTCTCTCACTGACCGGATTTCATCGTGAGTCTCACTGCGCCTGGTTGGCTCGTCTAATAGATCCCTGACAGAATTCGTCCCATTCACGCCATCACTTCGTAGATCTCTGTTCAGGGAAGATTGTGAATAGAACCTATAACTTTGACTTTAGAACAACGCACCGGAATGCGAGTCGTGAACTATGCATCTCTGATATTTCCAATCGCTTCTTCGTCTTCTGCAGGTTTCTTGGCCGTGGGTAATTCTGCCGGGTGTCCCAAATCGCCTTGAGGGCCTTTATTTCATGGTCTGTGATTGTGATGTCCATGGCCCAAGTTCGGGGATCGCGTAGCTGGTGGAAGTTCTGGAAGTGAAATTCAAGATTATATTTCCACACTGCGGGCTGTTTTGGTCCACATCTGACGCAGATAAGCGGCACATTGGAACAAGGAGATGTGTCAGTTGGTGCTGCCGCTAGTGCGTATCGGAAGGAGATCTTAAACAAGCATGTTGATTTTTCCCAGTCAATCTGAAAACCACCGTTCTCCGTTTAAGATAGAACCTGCACATTGGTCCCGGACGCAGGCACAGGCCGCAGAGCTCATGGCTTCGGTTGATTGATGGATCGTGAAGCAGGTGAGCACCACAGTGCTCAAGAACACGCTGGCCCTGCTTATATCCAACGCTATCGGCGGGTCGCATTTCGGACAAGTGTTTTCTGGTTGCAAGTCGATGGGGCGGCCATTGGTGTCATGCTCACACAGGAAGCAACCCTTGCCTATCAGTAACACTGGAAGTTCAGATTCGGCGGGCAGGATAGACTGCTAGCTTACCCTGGAAACGATACGGAAAATTCCCGGAACGCATCGCATTGGGAATGCTACGGCGGAAGTCCTCGGGTAAGATTTGTTCCAGTAGCGTTGCTCCGAAAGCCATCAACTCTGAGCTTTCAAAAAGAGATGTCGGCTTTTCAGGAGCGCGAACAGACAACGTCGGATTTAATGGCTGGATAAGACGCCCGGAAACATGTTCATATGTTCTATCCATTTTTCGCGACAAACACCAGTCGTGCCGTTGACTTGGGTCATATTCGACGGTGCTTCTGACAAGGCACATTATTTGGAATGAAACCTTCGCCTCACTATCCGCCAATAAATCGAGACTCATCTCGTTGAAAGATTCTGGGGGTGGTCCAGCTTGATTGAAAGCCGGCGCCCCTCCGTGTCGTAGTATTTTTCCGGGTTGGAAACGATATAATCGCAAGTAATCAACATAACATTGCCATAACATTGCCATTAGAGTTCTGTTCAGCTATATTTTATATCGAGTTCATGGTCAGATTCATGGTGGTTGAAAATGTGGCAGGACTCACCCCAATACTGATCGAAATCATCGCATAGGAGCATACGAATTTCGGCCATGGGAACGACATCTAGATCAATGGATGGGAACACAGGATGTCCGTCTGTATTGCGAGGAATTGAAGGATTGGACACAAGGGGGCCTTCAACCAACCAATTAGTCGAAAGATGGCTGTCCCTTATACTAGTACTTGTTCGTCATCCGTTTCTGGTCTGTAACAGAGACTACACTCAGCGTGAGTTTGGGCAGGCGGTGACACATGCGCATGCGTTGCACGTCAACCGCCCGGCTCCTCTCCTTGAGAGTGACGAGGAAGACCTTGCGGCGGGCAAGGAGTCAGCCTTGCCAACCCGCACCCGTACTCGCATATCGAGCGCCCTGCCCCTCTCTTTGAAAACGATGAAAGCGACAAGGCTGCGAGCGACAGGTCAGCATCTCCAGCCCCCACCCCCATCTTGCCCATGGAACACCCTGCCTCCAATGCACCGCGTATACCCATTACCTACCAGAATTCAACGTGGTTGATGAGACCGTCTTCTCCCAGTCCTCCAGCCGCCCCGTCCAATCACAAGAGGACGATCAGCCCGGAAACGACACTGCCAGTGGTCATGATCGACTCTGACTCTGCACCAAAGTCCCCGGACACCAGCACGATCTCACGCTCCGTGAGCTCGGTCTCTTCCCTCAGCCTATCGTCTTCCTCACCCACAGCGGTCTCTGTTCAGGCTGGCAAGCGACAGAAATTGGTCATGCTGCCCGCTGCCCATACGGAATCAGCGAGTGCGCCACTCGCCGCGGCCTCCCCTTCCCGACCTCTCATTTTCGTGAATCAGAGCACTCGAGCGACCTACAGAAGCTAGTAAGTCATTGTTTTGGAAAACGAGTGACGTGGTACTTGCAATCCTTTTCTATAGTAAGGTTGCGATTGATGCGATGGCGGTGGATGAGTCCGTGGTGCCCATGGACCTGGAGGAGGCCACAAAGATGATTTCGGCTGCAGGCGACAGATAGGCAGTGGGGGGTATGCATATTCGGAGCGAAGCGGAGATACATTCATGCTTCTGCGGACATAATTTTTTTGTTACCATGGCTCGTGCGTGGCTCACAAGACGTATTCATTGGTCCTCATTTCTTGACGCAGTTTTCTCATTGGTCGACACTTTGAATAAATCGATTTTACTGGTGCCACTTTGGCCTTGTTTATTGTACAGACAGACCTAAGCGAATTTCGCTTGGGCTGTGCATCCCATTGGCCTGTCCATCAACTGATAAGGGAAATTGAGACAGATGAGTCCCAATCTCGACAACTTTATGGTCAATTGCCCTCAAGCCTGTTATGAGTGAACATTGGACCTAGAACTAACCTCTGGCTGGCTTAGATTTATACAAAATGTCCAAGTCTGTGTCATGTACGGCGAACAAATTTTGATCGTCCCATTTGAGCGTGTGATACTGTACATAGCTCAATCGGTAATTAGAGTGTGCAGTAAATGTAAGTCAAATAACATTGTTTCGTCGCGTTTTCTCGGCCACGGATTATTGATTGAAGGTCTAGGCAAGATTATTTGGGCTCAGAACGCGTCTTTTGCTGCTGCAGAGACATCCATCGTTGTTGTCGGTCGACTTGCCGTGCTGGTGGCTATTAATGCTGATAATTAGAGGCCAATACAGTTGTCTAGCAATTAGCTACAGGTGACTACAGAGTGTCACATACATTCAGCGGTTGACTACAGATGCTACATAAAGGGGTACCTTATGGAAAGCCGGAGCACCACGCTCGTTTGATCGACATCGCTTACTGGATCAGGCAATGGGACTGCTGGCACTCCGCCAACACAGCCATACTGGTGTCTTTGCACCTTGCGTGCAGCCGATACACACACAGACTGAAATAAATGTTTACTACCCGCCCAAAATCGCAAAAAATGAGTGTTATCAAGGTTCTGCCGGAAATAAGAGCCTTACCTCTCTCGACTGGGGTTCATTGGGTTATAGAATTATTTTGAGGCCGCATTCCTAGCGTACTGGCCGCAGGGAAGCTCAAACTGCAAAACTCATAAGTTTATCCCGGGATTTCCATCCGTGGGAAAAATTATCTGCGGGTTTTCATCCGGACAGATTGGTGACATCACGGATAACATCCGGATGATCGCTCACCGCCTTGGATTTCCAATCACAAAACGGTTCTGCAGCGCCAAATTAAGAATCGAATCACCGTTCTTCTCCGGAGGCGAAGACCGGCGAGACCGTACGCGAGTCCTCTCGTGCAAAAAATCCCGAAAGTGCTCTTTTTTTTTTTACGCTGGTTCCGAATCTGAACTCAGAATTTCCAAAAAAAAAAGCTGATCAGCCGCAAAAAGAATTGTCGTGTTTGGCTGTCTACGACTGTATCCCAATAAGGAATTCTGATGCACGTGATCTATTTTTAAAAACAAGGGGGCACCGGCATAGAAGCAACGGAAGAATACTGTAATTACAGCTAATAACAGTACCGAAGGCGCGAGCAGATTTTTTTCTGTTTTGGGATGTTTTCAAATAATTCCCGGTATCTCAATGGGTTCTTCACCGATTCAGATGAAACCTAGCTTCAAGAGTCGGGCAACACTGGCAAAGCCACAACAAACTAGAGGAGGGGCTAGAGCTGGATATATTTCTTGGACCTGAGTTATGTTGGACCGAGATTGGTAATATATATGCCTATTGTCGGTACAATGTTCAAGGAATGTTTGACAACTATTTGTAAGACATTTTAAGAAAAACATTCGCCCAATGTTTCCTTTACCCATCTGGGACATTCACTGATATGTTTGGTCAATGTGAGCCGGATTTGTTTCACAAACAAAAAAAACCCGAATGGTGGTGTACCCGGTCGATCACTGAAATTTCCATGTCACGTGCCAAGATTCTGTATCAAAACAGTATTTTGGCCATTGTGCAATCATTTCAAGCTAGATTTTGACGGGATCGTGCTGGGAGGATAGCCAGCGAAATTCTGGTTCAGACTGTCTCTTCAGATTTATTATGACGGCCCTGGTCCTTTTGAAAAGGTGCTCAGGGTAAGCCAGGCAAAATATTGGTAATTATATAGCGTGACAAAGAGAATATGGTAACTCACCGGTAACTTGCTGGTAATCCTGGTAATTGAGCGGCATTACCGCTAATCGGATTAGAGGTTTGGTAATCGGCAGGTAAGCCGAGAAAATTACCAAAGGAGGTTTTTCCTGATCAACAGCTGCTGCTGGGTTTGCTGCATTTGCTGTGCCACCGTTGACAACAAAGTGAATGCTTGTGCAAGATCACTTGTTGGTAAAGAAGCCGTCTTAGGGGTTGGTTGAACAACCCCTACTGGTTGTTGTTGTTGGACGAGTTGAATCGTCCTTTCTCCCTGAATATGGTTCATCTGAGCGAGCTGACGCTTCAAATTCGCCTCTGTTACCCTCAGACTCAAGATTTCATCATCTCTTGGGTCGTAGTCCATTCCATTAGGAAACAAGGCCTCCTCCATATCGGTGGTGACATTGAAAACCCCAGAAACTGAACCAACATAATTTTGAGATGATTTCTTCTTGTAATAGTCCTCAACGAAATCCTTCTTCGAACGACCATCTCGAGGCGGAAACAAGGGTGATCCATCAGCGAGGCAATCTTTGCCCTGGTTGACCTTGAGCAACCCTTCTTCAATGTGCCTCCGATGATGTTCACAATTCATTATCATGTGTCCATTAGTTCGGCAGTGGTGACAGATAATTTCCGCCAAAGTCGTAGGCCTATTGAAAGCTGGAGCATTGCCAGAACTTTCTCCTTGCCTCGGAGCATTGCTCCCACTGCTAACCGACTTCATGAACTGCTCCATTCGACGTTGGCTTAGTTCAAACTTATCCAACATTTGAACTGACCACTGCTTCATCTCTTCCATGGCTGCCTCATGTCTCTTTTCGAGATTTAGAGCTACAGAATCCACTTCAGACTTGATAGCACGTCGATTCACCTTTTCAGTACCAGAAATACTGACTCCAAAATCATACTCGCCTCTGTCAGTGCTTCCTTTAGCAATCTCCCTTGCTACAGCAATGACCTCCTCAAATAAGTAGCGCTCTGTTTCACGAGCTTTGATCCTTGCTGCTCTAGCTGCAACAGCAGCAGCATCATCAGGATCAACAGGAATCATGTTCCTACTTCATCCATGTCCAACCGATTCCAGATACGAGAAACAAAGTCAGCATCCAGTTTTTCCATAAACCTGGCTATAGCCGTCTTGTTGGTCAATTTATCCGGTATCAACCGTTTTACCTGGACTTGCAATGGCCTAATGAAGTCCATAAGCTCGACCTGGTCGTCCATGCAAATACTCCTTGCTGGAAACCTTGCCAACAACTTATTCAACTGAGAAACGGACCCCTTTTCCGAATCTCTGATAGAAGGATAGTGGAATTGTGTTCATGTGCCTGAAACAATTTCTCTGGGCAGAGAACACAAAAATTAACCACGGGCGAACCGAGTTGTGCAATATTCCCATATTTGGAAGTATTTCGCTTCGTGTTCCTTCAGAAGCGGAATGAGCATGGATTTTTCCCTGGGATTGTGTTCGTGTGCCTGAAATGAGTTCTCTGGGCAGATAACACAGAAATTAACCACGGGCGAACCGAGTTGTGCAATATTTCCATATTTGGAAGTATTTTTTTGCTCGTGTTCCTTCAGAAGTGGAATGAGTATAGAATTTTTCCTGGGATTGTGTTTGTGTGCCTGAAAGAAGTTCTCTGGACAGCAACCACAAAAATTAACCACGGGCGAACCAAGTTGTGCAATGTTTCCATATTTCATCACAGATGACACTTTGCTCATTTGGAAGGTGGACCTGGAGATGCACTACAGTTGGCAGTTCTTGGTGCATCTCAAACCACAAAAGTCTCCAAGTGGCTTCACACGCAGAAATGTAGCAGCTGTCAAGATGAAGTTTAATCTCATCATTCTGCATCCTTTCAGCGAAAATGAATCAGAAATGTTTGACGACTACTCGGACATCCCATCGAGGCACTGGAAAGCAGCTTTCTTTGCCTGATCGAAGTGTTCTTCTACATTTCCCGGTAGCGGTAATTGTACCAGCCCCAATACCGAAAAATCTATGAGAGGAGCCACGAATTTGACACGGTTACCAACACACCATCTCAATCGGATTAAGTTCGCAATGAAATTTTGGTAGGAAAATGCATAAATGACCTGCCACTGTAATGATCTGCTCGAGTAGGGAGACCTGGTTCTTGAAGTCTTCCTGGTGGCTCAAGATCTGGGCCATGCGACAGTCTCGGACGGATACAGGCCGATTTCATACCATTTTTTGTGTAAAGGCGCGCATCCCACTCGATATCGGACTCATCTTGGTTGTCATGCGGGGCGTCCGGGTTGAGGCAAGCTGGCTGAGGGACCGGCTCCAGGGGCGGTGGGGAGACAGATGGTGATTTGGAACGCTCTTTTTCGACTTTTGGTTTCGCAGGCCCGTAATATTGCGGCTGGGTTTCGCTTTGCGTCCACGCTTACTCGTCATGGCGGTGAGTGGCTCGTGGAGATTGTCGGCCCGATAGCGGCGGAACGGCTCGATGGATCACTTTTCACCCTCTTTATGAAATTACAACTATCTGTCGTCTGTCAGAAGCTTTTTACGCTCGACGCTTACTTTGATGATGGCTCGATAATTCCCCAGTGCCGGCACGATCCGGGAAGCCGGCTGCTAGCGCCGACAGCTTCGGGTCTGATTCGGAAAGCGTGCCGCCGCTCGCCACAGTCACCCTCCATCACTTCTCTGTCAGATATACTCACAAGTCTCCGCAGATTCCCCGGTGAAAAGCTGGGCATGGTTACCCTTGAATATAATGTTGCCCAGACTCAAAAAGTCGAGTCACGACTTCTCGAGTCGACTTGATTTGAAGTTCGACTCGACTCGACTCGACTTCGCTTAGTGAAGTCACCTGGAGTGACTTCAAGTCGACTCGAGTTGGCCAAGTCGAGGGCAGTATTTGATAAATTGGCCGAAACGACCACCATGTTGAATAGGAATACTATACAAGTGCATAGATGTTGAACCTAACGACTGTTGAAATGAAATAAATAAATCGGGTTTAAAATAGTGTTTACTCAAGTCTAATTGGCAACGGAGTCCCAACGTGTAACATCCACGGTGCAGTGCTGACCGTACCTACCCCTCGGGTCCCAAACGGTACGGTCTTTGCGTTGAGCCCTTGCCCCCCGGGACGTAAGTAGGGCAGGACAGCACCTACCCCTCGGGTCGCAAATGGTACTGTCCTCCCGTTGACCCTTGCCCCAGCGGCCGCAAGTAGGGCAACGGAAAATACATACCCCTCGGGTCGTAAATGTATTATTGTCACATCAACAACATGACTCCCATCATATCGACCTCCGGGTCCGAAGGGATGTTGTCGCGACATCTTTTGTCATGATGCAGTGCCTCGGGTCCGCAATACAGGATCCCTCGGTACCGCACACAATACCTATATAAACCTGGCGAGACAGAGAAAGCTCCTCAGCTTCTCACTCTGTCTTGCCAGGTATGTCTCTTTGTCGCCTCGATTCTCTTCGCTATCTCACTCTGTCTTGCCAGTCCCGTCACTCTGTCTTGCCAGTCCCGTCTTATTGCGCTAGTCTGAATATACATATTCCATCTAAATCTCATCCCTACAAATGACCGATGGACTCTCGTCTGCCACCGAGTTCTCTACAGAGGACCTTCGATCCCTCACAGAGATCGTCGCACAGTACACCAACGACGGCGCTGAACGCAACGACACCATCTCTGCGCTCACATCGGGCGTCGTCTCGATTTGCTCCCTACGCAACATCGCGTTCAAACCCGAGCTCCTTCTCCCGTACCTCGAACAACTGGACGCTCATGACGCCCAGCAGCAGGGCAGCGGTGGCAACCTTGGTGGAGGTCAGGGCGGCAGCCAGGCCGGGAGTGAGCACGTCGACCAGGACGGTGACGGGGCTGACGACACCCCACGCGGCGGCAAGCCCTCCCTACTCGACCGCATTTCCGACGGTGACGACGACGGGTCGCATCGCACTAAGCGCTCCAGGGTCGACACTTCGGCTTTCGCCTGGCGGTGGGTGCCCCACGCGCAATGGGGGTGCCCGTCACGACGCATTGCTCCACAGTCGCGAGCGCCACACAACTGAGAGGGTACGCGACATGGCTACTCTGACATCTCCTGCAAGGCCCGCGTCACCGAAAAAGCGTGAGCTTCTATTGAGGAAATATGGTGTCCCTGATCTGACGCTACACAGATGCTTCAGCAAATAAACCGATCTCTGTCGTAGATTTGGTCAATTCAGATGCGGAGAATGGCAATGCGGCTTGTAAGTGCTTCATTTTTTATTTTTTCTGCTATCTGACTTGAGCTAGTGCCAGTGGAACCTCTAGCAAAGAGCAAAAACGTGCTGCTCCCTCGACATCAGATTCACCCCAGAAGCGTAAGTTTCCATGTTACAATGTAATAGCCCTCTACTTACTATAATTTGCTCAGGTCCTCGAACAAATAATCAAAGGCTACAGCCGACGTAGACCACTCGGAAGATACAGACATGGCCTGTGAGTGTTTCCTGTGTTTAAGGCTCAATCAGTGTCATTGTTCTAGCCACATCGAATGGGAAGTCTTTGGGAGACCCTACGACTGTTGATGAACACGGTTTCCTCGAGGATATTGACATATCTTCTATTACTGGCGCCAAGAACCCCAAAGGCGATGGCAACAAAGATATCAACTATTTTTTCGGGTCGGTATACCATCTTAACAAGCCAGGTGGGAAAGTTGATTCACGTCGCATCTGCCTGAAGTGCCCAGGGTCTCTTTCATTTTTCTTCGTATTTGTTTGCACTCACACAATATTTATGTAGGGGCAAAAAAAAGCATTGTTGCGCAGGCCACAACCCTTAAGCACCCCGGCTATATGGCTAGCCGAGCCATTACTTCGACATGCGAGCGTTGGCGTATGGGTTTTCGAGCATTTCTCAGCGACCAGAGCATACTTCTGCATAATTTTGAATGTTAGATAGTTCAGCAGGTAAATGTGCGTATTTCTACAATATTGATGGCATCAAAATATTATGATGCGTGATTGAACGACAGGGAACTCAGAAAGCCCAATTTTTCATGTCAGCCAGATTTTTTTTCAGAAAAAGATAAATCACCCATATTGTAGCTCCGGATGTGGCATTTCACCTCCCACCTTGAATTGTGCAAAAATATGCATGTGAAACGACATTATCTGGCCTACAAAGTGCCCCAAAATCACAGAAAATTGCCAAAATCAGCCAAAATTGTCACATTGCGGCCGCCATAGCACTTGATTCCCCTGTCGTCGACGGAGTCCGAATACTGTATGCTTAGTCACCGCTATTTTGTACAAGGGATTGCAAGGTCCATGAAAAAAGAGAAAGTGCTGTCCTTGTGTCGGAACCGTTCCGACACACTGGTGCAGCAGCAGATGGCCTCTCGAATTTTTTGACCCCTCATTGTATATTATTGAGGGCTGCAAGGTCCATGAAAAAAGAAAAGGTGCTGTCCTCGTGTCGGAACCGTTTCGACACACTGGTACAGCAGATTTCTTTTCGAATTCTCTGACTAGCTGGCAGGTAAGGTGGGCAATTGAACTTTTTCAGTGCGCATATCACGGTCACATGTAGTGTCCATCTGAAAGTGGCATCGGTATTGTATCTAGGTGTGGGCCTTTGAGTATGCTACAAGGGTGTAGGTGAATATAGGTATATGCTGTGGCGGTATTTGGTTTGATTCGAGTCGATAAGTATAGGAAGAAATTTGTAGTGTAGAGTGGGGCTAACTTTACGGTACTTTACGGTACTTTTCCCACGCTTGGCGAAACTAACTTGTGTGACAGCTAACTTATACGGTTCTGACAAGACGAAGTAAGGACCCCAGTAGATGTATCCAAACACCTCAAAGTACTCCTAACATAGGTAACCATCATGCTCACTCTCCCAGAGGGTATATGAGCCCTTGTTGGGCAAACTCTGTTAACGAATGCCACGGGCAGATGGGAAACCGGTCGGGGGTGATGCAGAGGAGTACGCCGTCAATGGGCATGAAGTCCCGTCCGTATGCGGGCACTAATAATAAAGCTAGTTAGCTTCTTCGTTCGACCGTCAGAGGGCAGAATGAAGAACGTATGCGTGGCGAAGTACGTATCTATAGTAAGTCATAAATTCCATATGCCATCTTGCTGTCGAGCGCGTGTACGCGCACCCGAGGAGGTCTGTGTCGGCTTTCCCCATACCCAGTCCTTAACAAACTCACTAAAATTCGAGGGATTTCTGTTAAGTAGAGCCTAAGCGTTGGTGAATCTTGGAAATAAAAAGGCTCTAGAAGAAATCCTTTACTTACTGTGTGGTGCAACTCGAGATCCAGCCGGGTACGAGTTTAAATTGAATTGGGAATGTAGAATGGTTCTAGGACAAAGAAAGAAGCAAGTGGACGTACTTAAATAATGAGTGATTCAAGCTAAACAGGTTTGACCTTACCTACACTCGCAGCGAATGAACATAGGATCCTAGACTCATGCCAAATATAGATCAGACAAGGGAGAGGAAGACGAATAAGGTATCCACTCCTCTCCATGTGTCTCGATGGACCATACTATGAGATTACGCAGGTGTGCTGAATACTGAATTGAAAGAAAAGAAATGAGGAAGAACACCTGGAAATGGGATTGAATCATGTAATTTACAATACAAAAAAAGGTCAGGTTGAGTCAATGGAATTGGGAACACACCTCTGTAGAAACAAGACACGATAATCTCAGTCAAGTGCGGAACAAAGACTGTCTATAAATACGAGTGTACCTAGACACGATAATCCAGGTAATATATATAAGTATCATGTCCAGACATTCAAAATGACAACTTTACCTCAGTGAAGGGCAGAACAAAGACTGAGGTAGAATTGCTGATCGACCCGTGTCTAAACACGCTAACGCGATCATGTGTATTGCAATGACCTATTCGCTCATATCCCTCCTCAATGATCACCTATACCACTCTTCAACATCCTATCCTTTACATTGCTATTGTTGAGTCCTTATCTTACATTCTGATTTATATCTATGTTACATTCTATTCCTGTTATGTATCTAGTCTGTTGTTAAGCGGCGGGGTCCGATCAGGGTAAGCACTTGTTACATAATGTACACAGCCACCGCGCCCTTGAACCTCCAACCACGGAACTGCTCTGAACATTGTCTTCCCATTTCAACCATCTAAATGACTTAATTGCCATTCAAAACCTTCTGAAATTTATCCAGCATTTATGGCACTGTTCAGGGCTCGGTGTTTCAACAGAGCGTCTACAGAAGGAGATATCGATACTGGTGCGTGTCTCCTCAAGCACTTTTTGTGATGCAATACTGAGTTTCAGTGTAGCGCCGAGAAGATCGCGACTGAAATCCTCAGTCTCTCTGTGTCTCTTGTCTTTGGTTCTACATTCGGTACTGGTTGCCGTACATGTAGTGCTCCTCGGTATCTGGGCAAAGGGACTGGAGCATCGTTTCGTTTTCGGTCTAGAAAATCAGAAGATTGCGTCTTTCCTCATTACGGCGATTACGCAGACATTCGAAACAGTATGTATTGTATTGTGCGTATTGCGGCAAGGTCCATACGCTGAAGAAACCGACACAGCTTTATTCTGCGCTATTGGTATTCATCACACAGACGCTGTCAATGCGGTGACGAAGAATAGGTTAGTCCTGGTGTAGACTATGAGAGAACCCGGTCGTGTCGGCGAAACGTGCTAAGCGTCGAAAAAGAGGCTGCGAAGTGTTAGTGCTCGAAGTAGTAACGTAGGAAGACTCAATAATATCCCAGAGGGCGGCACTCAGCTCCAAGTGTGAACGCCCAAGCTCGTAACTCAGAAAAATTCTTGTTGACGTGGCGGTTCGAGTCCAAGAAGCAGGGGTCCAAAGATAAGAGATGGCCACATGACACCCAGTGTTCAACTTATCGGCCTGAGCTTCCCACGAGCAAGGGACTGTATTGAATTGACGTCCAACGTTCAAATTATCGTCCTGAGCTTCCCACGAGCAAGCATCTGTATTGAATTGACGCCCAGCGTTCAAATTATCGGCCTGAGCTTTCCGCGAGCAATGAGCATTGACACCCTATCCTACGTCGTTGACGCTGTAGCGGTCTTGGAACAGCGATAATTTCTAACCGTTGTACTCAGCATTCACATTCCACAGCTGATACAAAAGCACCACTAAACTCTCCAGCAAACCAACTCGACCTCAATGTCTAATCCCACCGTCATTGACCATGTCAAACCCGCCCCGCATTTACACCATTTCGCTCGCGTCGCCGGTGGCCGCGGTGTCGGTCTGCACACTTCTCCCCCTTCCCCCACGCTCACTGCATGCAGCATTTCCAGCTCTCCAACCAAGAAGAGGAAGAAGAAGAAGGTCACTATGAACGACATTCAATCCACATTCCAAGGAATGTCGCATACCGAGAAGGAAAAGGAGGAGGAGCTGAACTTGTGAAGAAGATTTCTTTGATTCTGGGGGTGTCTCGACTCAGGGGGTGTGTTGGAAGTCGAGTCGAGACGATCGGTTTGGACCCCAGATGTCATGGGACACCTCTATGTTTCCGGCGATTGATTTACTAAGGTAGAGAGCGTGGGAATCCAGCACCTTTATGTAAGCAGCCATCAAAACGTTCCCACGGCCAAATCTGAGGTCGAGAAAACTTTTCTTTTTTTCAAACACGGGTAGGAGGCTCAGGCAAGTATAGAATATATTTTGGGACCCAATATGTACATTAATAGGTTGAAATGGCGGCCTTTATCTTTGCAATCATTGAGGGAGGTAACATGTGATGCCCACTGAACCAGCGGTTGATGTGAACCAGGTCACCCCCACTCAGTCCTTGTGCATATGCTGAAACAAATCGTGCTGCACGGTTGGCAAGCCTAGAAAACCCATAAAGGTTAATGAAGCATCCACCATGAAATTTATTTAAATTCACCGAATGATAGACAGCTTTGGGACTTCATCCAGGGATTTCTTCACATTATTCTCCATTTCATCAATGTTGGTAGTCCTTGCAGAGGTGCGATAACGAAATTTGGCTGCCCCCCAATACATTTCGATGAAGTTCAATTCACAATGGTACTTGGGATAAAAGTCACAAATGTGACCACGGGATTCCACAAGTTCTTCCAGTGCAGACTTCTGGTTGACAAAATCAGGTTGGCAGAAGAGAATCCTGCGGCAACAGCAGTCGGTACACCCTGCTTCACATTTGAATCCTGGGCACTGGGAAAGCAATCCATCCCGCCACAGCCCACGCTCCCGGATGATCAGCTCCATGCCTTTAAACCAGCCTGGCATTGTTGGGTGATCATCTTCAAAATAGAATGACTGTGTCTCCCCATTGGGCATTGTCCCATTCCGCATTCGAGTTCCTGTTTCAAGTTTTGGGCCTTTGACCATTTTACGAGCAGACAGTGCATCAGCAGCCCGTTTGCGATGACTTGGAGCATTATCAAATAGAAACAGACCCGTAGCAAAGCCCCGAGTCTTTGCTTCGAAGATGTCAATTGCCCGGTCAACCTGTGCAAGAAGTTCCTCGGATGTAAAATATCCATCTCGATTTTCCCTGCACGGAAAAAAAGTTGTGCTTCCCTGATAAACTGCATCAGCAATTTGTTGGCATGAATAGAGGAGAGAAAACTGAACTCGTCGCCATCAATGAGCCGTCCCCAGTCAAGTGTCAAAAAGTCCGATACCATAATTGATTCGCCTCCCCCCTTTGGCTGTGGCTTATTCTTCCCTGTTTTGCTGAACCATCCATCTTTGCGGCGATCATTGGCATAGAAGGTTGACTCGTCATGGGTGACAAGGATGAGTCGAAAATGGTTGGCCCTGCAATTTTCCCTCAAGCACATATCCAGCAGGTGTCTTCTTTACATTGCCATCATTGTCATACTCCACCATCCGTCCCGTAGGGACCCTACAGCGTAGTGAAAGCAAACGAGAGCCTGCTGGAAGGAGATGGAAGCAGTAAAAGAACAGAGCAGAACGAAAGCAAATGCGTGAAAGTGGAAGGGACATATGTACCAAGGGGAACTCGGGATTAAAATTTCGTATGTGGGGAGGGGGGGGGGGGGGGGGTCCCAGGGGAGGCTGAAAAAAACTTTTTGATACTTTTGTCAGAAGGGGTTGAAAACCCTCAATTTACCGTTTGGACAATGCCAGAGGTGTCAGGTAGGGTTTGTACAATGCCCGAACCATCTTGGAGGTCAGCTTCCTAATATGGAATGTCGGATCACGTACGACGCGTAGATTTTGCTTTCCGTTGGCTCAACCACCTTACCCGATGTTCAAAAAAAAAAAAAAAAAAATGACACTCACTATCATGGATATACAGTCCCAGACGCCGCGTAGATGCCTCAAATCCGAGGATTCAATGTTCGCACTGTCTGAACGTAGATAGAATATGTTCCCTCGCACTGTGTAGCATAAATATGATCAATTTTGAATGTTATGCATGCTCTGAGCGCTGCCCAAACCGGGCTGAAATAAATAAAATTTGGCTACTATGAGTACTATGAGTGCTCTGCGCGCTATGGCTATGCTCATTATGATAGCTTCCAGCCGTACTATGCTGGGCTATGAGGTGCTATGAGGTTAAAGTTGAGTCTCCCACCTTTCTGGTGCATCACCCTCGTAGGGGCGAGCCAGGCGCTACAACAACGAAGGTGTGTTGGGAACTGTACTGAACAAGGAAAATCTACACACTATTCTCCCCCGGGGAAAAACTGCACGAGTGCTGTGTTCTTGTTCGCGAAACGCTTGGCTTTAATTGCGTCCGGCGCTGTCGCGGAGTCGACGATCTAAGAGAATGTTAGCCTGTAGGCATCAGCGGTGCCGCCTCTAGCAAGATTTAGTGTCACTGACTTCCCCGGGCCACGGGGGGAAACGGTCAACCGTTCCGAGTACAATGTCGCTCGTCTTAAACGCCGTGGTCCTGGCTGCGAGCTTCTTTCCCAAGCTCATCCTGGCGTAGGTAGTCTGCAAGGTAAGTGGTCCCAATAAGTGTAACCCTGCTCTCATATACAGCATCTGAACTGTCCATTCCAAGTCATCATTGATAATTAGATCCCTATCTAAAGTTACCGCGGCCATCATGCAATGGCACCGAAAATTACCGAATTTAGGAACTGCATCTAAAACCTCCGTGGGTGTGCGAGACCTCGCTGGATGACATCTCGGCAGTTTAAATGTGAGAATGGCACAGGTACCGAGGTCCAACCGCAGGGACCTGCCATGGCTATGTCGCCGTGCGCATCCTTTTACTTTGGATTCCCACTGTGCATGCCGCCCTACCGAGTTCCCGAGATGTATCCTCTCACCTTACGTAAGTGGATAGAAATGTTTACGATGTCTTCCTGTTATTCTACGCCACCCCCGTTTGCGTTTGAGAGTGCTTGTAGTGAGGTTCCTTTTCCCGTACTTCTCTGTTCGAACCAATAGAACTCGTACATCACTAATTGTATATCGTTTAACTCTTTTCAACCACCGACCTCTAAATCACCGCCCATTATGGATTGCCACCTCTACCCATGCAACTTTGTAGATCCCGTATGGGTCAGTGTCAGTATGGATCATTGGCGTTGACGACTGAGCTGTGTGCCTGAAGTGGCCGATCAGCTTTTCTTGAGCGGCAGATGATCTGCCGCTTACCCGAGAAATCAAAGAAAATCCATTTTCGAGTCTGCTTTTATGAATATATATTGCAATCCTTGCGCTATGCACTACCGCCTTCCCAGAAGGAAACACACTTCAGAAGTGCACAAGTAAAGAGCGCCAAAGAACAACCTTGGTGGGTGTCAACATCAGTGAAGTTTATGGTGTTTCCGGTAGAGACAAACGTACAGTTTTAGCAATGTACCGCGAAAAAAAAAAAAGTTATGGATGAGCGACAGATGAGTGGCAGGTGGACTGCATTGAGCTGCAGAAAGAAATGGCGCGGCGCGTGAAAATCAGGCACATAATTAGACTTATATTACTGATGAGCCGCAATTGTCGTCAGACTACCGCCACCTTTTGAATCATGTCGATATCATGATAAACACACAAATGACCCACAGATTACCAGTTTTCTTCTCCTAGCTTTATGTAAAGAGCGGTGACTGAGGGGCGGATCAGGTGCAGCCGAGTCGTGAGTGAGAGACAGATGGATATCGCGCCCAGCGCGCCGCGCGGTATAGCGAAGAGGAGGAGCACGAGGGGTTGAAAATGAGCTATCAGATCAGCCGTATGTCGGGGATAGAGCCACAAGTACGGATAATTTTGTTACAGTCCCTATCACAGTTTTCGATGTATTGCCCCCATTATTGCGCGGAACAAATGCCACAAGTGACCCCTTAGTATCATAGAGAGGTGCAGTAGTGACAGGAAGGTCTTTGAAGTCGTCTTTTGGGCAGATAAGACGGGGAAGGAAAGTGTTTGGTATGACGAACAAATTGGGATATCCTCAGGCGGTTTGGGTTGGAACCAGGTACCCACAATATTCTGAAAGAAGCGCTGGGCCATATTTCAGGAAAGCGCACAAGAGACCTCAAGTTTGGACTCACCAGCATCGTTGAGAGCAAGATGCGACAGGGGCTTGAAAATTTCAAACATCCTTGCAGCTTAAATGCAAAAAGCGACAAACTCATAAGTACGGCGGGGACAAGTAAACACAGGATAGAAAACAGCGCGCATGGTTGGCGCTAGGTCCCGATCCATACTGTAACTTGACGCAGTTCGCCCCAGACGATGACTTCGCGCCGGAAGTAGCATTTGGATGGAAGCTCTGCAAAGTTCTTCAGTGGATCAGTGGCCCAAATCCATCCGTTGTTCGCAAGGGAATACACCAGAGGATCGACATTGGTGGTCGGAGCAAGTCGTGTGAAATAAGGACAAGAGGAGACCCGAAGTGAACCGTCAGCTGCGGCAGTGTGACATTGCAGCGGCAATCTGCTGCGGCAATCTGCTGCGGCAATCCGCATTTGCTGCGGCAGTCTGCAGCACTTGCAGCGGCACAGCGGCACTTTCACCCTGCCCCCCCAAATACGGTCTAGAATTGCTAGAACTTGGTGCGGGCTTTCAGAGCGGTAGCATTTACCCCACCCAATAGGATAGCCGCAGGCCCACTGAACCGTCTGCAAGCAATAAGTAGAGCCTGCCTTAAAGCTATGCTCAACTTGGTTTCCGGGAGTTTCGCCGAGGTCATTAAGGTCGACACGAAGAGATGGACCGCCATTGCTACCACGTTCCTGCTGCCGACGAATAACGCGTTGAACGTCTGGGAAGGAAAGCCGAGCGAAGCGATTCTTGTACTGACGGTACCACTCAATGTGTTGTGGATCGTCGCAAGTGAGGGCTCCGGCTTCCTGAATATTCTGTCCGCAGGACAACATCCCACAGCGGTTTGCCCAGGTATGGTGTACGTCGCAGAAGCGCCCATCTCTGTAATTCATCAGGGGCTGTTCGCACAATTTCAAAGCACATTTCTGCAATCAGGAATTAGAAAACTCAGTTTGATTTTTACTGGAATATTTCCGTTGCCCCGTACCCGGTGTTGGATGTTTTTCCCATCCATAACTGCGAGGCGGACGTATCCTCGGGGTAAACCAGTAGCCGGTGCTTCTTGCTGTTGCGGTACAGGCAACTGTGATACAGCAGGATCATCCGCTGGATTCAGGGCCTGAAAAGCAGGTCTAAGATGAGGCAGAGACAAAGTACACGAAGGTCTCGACTTACCGGTGGATCTGAAGTATTTGTTGTCTCAGCAAGCTCGTGGTTTGCTCCGAATACAGCACCCTCTTCAATGCGGTCGGAGCGGAAGCGTTTGACATGAGTGCATTCAGCACATCCATCTGTCATTGCAGACCCGAGCACCCCACCATTAACACTGATAGTATCGCGCACAGCCTCAGAAAGAACTAGAGTGCTGGGGTGTCCATTGCAGTAAAATGTGTGAATTTTGTCGTGGAATACCAGAAGACGGCGGGGAAAATGCTCTGTCCAGAGCCGTTGCGATTGACGATAGGTCAACTTCCGGTTCGCCAATGGAACAGAGTCGTTGCCCCCAATCGGCCAAATTTGACCAGCCAGCGTGAAAGCGATTTCAGCGCGCTTTGCTTTCCGTTTAGTGATGGCCTGCATTTGTTTGGATTGGCATGGAGAGCCCTCAGCTCCTTTTCAAAAGCACCAGGGCCGTCAAAATAAATCTGAAGAGACTCATGGACTGAAGGTATCTCGCAGGGTCCAAACATCTATCACTAGGATACAGCTCCACGTAATTCTGCACGAGCTGAACTGAGTCAGGTATAGGGATCCCCACTGTTCTGCTGGTTAATGCAGCCTCCTGGTGATGTTCCTCAACGCCAGCCATTCGAGTTAGGTTGGTCCAAATTACAGGCAGTCTTTACTCAGAGATGTCTCATTTTTATCGATGTTTCCAACCACCAAAACTCGAGGCAATTCCTGCCCATGGGTGTTATCCTATAAACAGACACTACCATAATTCTCGCTCGCACTTCGCCTGTTGTGGTCTGTCAATTATCCGATCAATGACATTGGTACCCGACCTTATTTAGGGCATGGAACGAGTCTACCCGCGGATCACTCGGATCCGTGACCGCGAGTATCTGCGATAAAAAATGCCAAACTCGGATCCGCGTTCATTTGACTCGCGGGTCAAACAGGTACCTGCGGGTTTCAAAATTCTCACGAGTACTTGCGAGTACCTGCGAGTTTTGAGCATATTTTATGTCTAAATCCTTCAAAACAGGTGCTTTGCATCAAATATGGTGCTGAGAACATGTTCAACTGAGTATCTAACAGCCAAGGATGGATTGTAAGCCCATTGAAGACGTGTCTATTGCAATGATATTGCTCAACACGAGTCAAATATCCGCGGGTTTGATGAAAATTCCCTGAAATCCATACTCGGATCCGTGCCCTACCTGCGGGCACGAGTACCCGGACTCATGAGTCAGGTATCGCACGAGTATCCCCACGGGTTTACCTGCAGATACTCGCGGGTGACCCGGACTCGTTCCATGCCCTAACCTTGTTAGGTACAAGCGGTTGACGGCCCGCTCCGTGGGCCGTCTCCCACTTGGCTAATCAATTTATGGGAAGCACCGTTGGCCGCGGCAAAAGGATACCTTTGCGGAGAGAGATTTGCCAAAAGCATAAATAAGGGAATGCACAGCTTGAGAAGCCTGATCACATCAGCGGAGTTTGAAAAGGCTCAGACGGACAACGTAATTTTATAAAGAGGGTGATTCAGCCGAGAAGATTGTTTCGATTTACAGCTATTTGCGGTACAAAAGGTGCGGACCGTTTTTTTTTTTTTTTTTGCAACATTTTGCTTAGAACACTCACCATGACCTCAATTGGGGTCAGAATCCTTCGGGAGTAGGTGCGTTCGACTCGCACTGAAAATCCGCAGGGGATCGAGTACCGGCTTTTTTGATGTAATTATGTAATGAAATTTCTCCCGAAAAATCGTGGTTTCCATTAGAACAGCTGCTCCACAGTTCCTGCAGCAACCATTTGGGGCCAGTTCCCTTGTTTTCCTCGATCATCTGGGCAATTCTAGCTGCAGGCACTTGAGAAGGTCCGTCAAAGAAATGTCGGTGTTGGCTTCGAGCGCTGGCTTCCCGCTTCAGGACCACATTTTTCGGTTGTACTCGTCGGCGCTCCGAAGGAGGCGCGTGATTGGGCGCTCACAGTTGGTTATCTCTCTCGCAATGGTATCCAAATCTGTGGTAACATTGGATTTGAAGCGCGCAGCCCAGGAGGTTGTTGGATTGGGGAAGACCGCCGTCATGCTGTCAAGTTGGGTCATGCGATCCATGTAGGTCCGCTCGTCTTCATTGTTTTCAAACTCCCTCCTAGGAGTCCATTCAGTGGTGGACCAAGGAGTGGATGAAATAGATACAAACCCCGCTCCCTCGACGGTCAAGTCCACACCGCCAAAGACAAGATCATATACGCTTGCCACGGCCGCAAAGGTGTCAAAGTCACCCAGGCACAGCTCGCAAAACTTGTCCCAGGACCATACAGAGACTTCGAGATCTGGTTCTCGCTGCCAGCGAATGGCCATCAGCAGCTGTAAAGAAATCAGACAGTGTTTCGCAGACAGCGACGCTCCAAACCATTTCTTGAAGCAAAACATCCTTCCAGGAATCTTTGCCTGGTAGAAAGTTGACTGGTCCAGTTGGCTTTCCTGGCCAGTTGGAGAAAATGTAGCCACGAGTCTGGGGATCTGACAAAACAGTAGCAATTTCGTGCTTGTCGAACTCCATTTCGGACCAGTCGGTGGCAGTCAAGGCATCCTGTGCCTGTTCCCGAAATCCATAGGGAGGAAGGATATAGAGGATGGAGAGCTTCTCTGCCATATAAGCAGACAAATGCCTTGGTAGTAGTTTGTCACTAACAAGACTGCAAGGCGGTGAAGCAGGCGAGGAAAAAAGAAGAAGGCACGCCGGTGACTGACGGGGATCAGCCATCCTTTCCAGATCGGCACTCAGTTAGGCAAATCGGTTTCTAAGGACCCCTGCATGGCGCTTTTGACCCCGATTCGTACAGATTGACCCCGATTCATATGAAAGGGAAATAGAAGATGTCACAAAGGATCAATATTAATATTATTATATTGTATGAAGGATCAAATCTAATAAGGCACTTTATGCAACACACGAATGGGCATGGCCAGCCCTAGAATGCGAGTAGAGCCAGGCGACAGCCGAGTGAGTGCGCATGGGCATATGCATCATACTGTGACATACCATAAAGTAGGCTCCTGCGCTCTTAGTTGCCCTTTGCTTAGACTCGAGCCAGTTGTTATTCTGAGTATTGATGACAGTTGATCAATAGCACAGCAAACGACTGACTTTGAGATGTTGCACCTCTGAAACTAGTTCGAGTCTACCCTTTGCTCTCGGTCATTTGCGAAGGCCGATCACCGCATATAAATGGCACCTCGTCCGACTCTTACAGTGGCGGCAAAAAAGAATTGCCAGGCACTATTGTGCCCGTTCCACATGATTGCTGAACCTTTAGGTTTGGCTACCCAGGGGAACTTGGGTTTCGATCACGATCTATTTTCCTAACATGCACAAACAGGAAATTCGTAATATAAAATTGGTCATCATGCTGAACCTGTATAGGTTTTTCGCAAGTTTTCCAAATTTCCGGTTTGTAATGTGGGATTTTAAATGTGAATCAGGCCTCCTTGTTCTTGCCAAGATGCCAGGAGCATCGCAGCTCTCACGAATTACTACTACTACCAAAGCTGCCGGCTTCTCATTTCGATGCGTCATTTTCTCTTCGAGATTTGTGCGACTGCATCGGACTCAGAATATTTCGCCTCCGAAATCAATCAATTTCCCATGTCAAGCAATTGCCACGTCACCGACCTTGCTTCCGCCCTCCATGACCTCGATTGCTACCTTCTGCAATGTTCCTGTCTCCGCTGCGTTCAACGACAAGGCTACAAGCTCTTCTGTCTCCCTTGATTGGATAATGAACTCCGGTGTTCCTACCCAAAACTCACGCGCTTCTGGTCTCCTGTCGCTTCCATGCGATGCTGGCGTTCTGTTGATGTTCTTGAACGGCATTTCTGTGGCCGCTTCCTTGCCTTCTGATCTTGTACTTGCTTGGACTGGTTCCAGTTTGTCTGTAACTCCGCCAATCCCACCTCTGCTGTTGTTGTGCAGTTGATTTTCTGGCCCATTTGAGCTGCGCCACAATTCTTTGACAAGTGCCGGTACGTCATAACTTTTGTACTGCGCTCACTATTTATTTATTCATTCCCAGGATCACCATCTGTTGCACCAGTGTTCCGGGGAGACATCGGGGTAGACCTATCGTCCTCCTCACCAGTGTCCCAGGGTGGACCTGGTGTAGTATCTACGCCCTCATCCATGACGAATTCGAATGTTAATATGAACGACGATGTTAATTTGATGCCAATGAATAATCCTCTGTCAAACGACTGTTCCGTGCCGTTGTCTGATACTTTGTCCGTCTCATTGAGCACGAGAAGATAACCGTTGTACATTTCCTTATCATCCATTTACACGTTGCACTTCTTACATTGAGACAAATGGCCTCTCGTCACCAGCATATTTATGCCCGAGATTCCGATGGAAAGTTGAAAAGTGCAGATACTCTTCGCGCCGAATTTCTGGCCCATCAATGTACTGAATTCTGTCTTATCCTCCGGTCAGAAGCTGCGCTTGCGGGTTGAGTCCGATTCCTCTTTCACCTAGTGAACTAGAACAATGCAAATCAAACCTCCGGCCTAACCCTCGGAAAAGAAAGTCAACTTCCCTAGACGACAATGTTAACAAGCGTCATCGTTCATCCGTTGAGACATCGGAGACTGCCTTTCCCATCATATTATCTCAGGGTGAGAAGGACCAAATTGTTGGCAAAGCCCAGTTAAGTTCATCGCGGCAGGGAGCAGAGACTTCGAGGCTGAGGAGAGGGAGAGAGTGCCGTCACCGGGCGTGACGACAGGTCACGAGCTCTGATGTTCCCTGATCCGTCGGTGAATTCGGTACATGAATTGCATGGTTTCGGCAAGGTTTCGGACCCCTTGTTTTACGCATATTTTCAAAAAAATACAGAAATTCCTTCGTCAGCTTCAACCTAAAGGTTCAGCGCCCGCCTCGAAGAGGCCCAATCCTCAGTCATCCCATAAGTGAAATTAAATGTTTTCAATCAGTTGGTACGAACTGTAGGGTAGGTAGTGTACATTCCACTCACAAAATTGGAGACAGCGGCTGGCCTGGTCGTTGACAGAAAGCGTGATTACATCAAACTGTCTCAAACGAGTTTGGTAAACAAACACAAAGTCACTTAGTCCATAATTTACCGCGCCACCGGGTATCGGTGGTATAAATACCAGATGTCGAGAAGAAGAGCAGCGAGTAAAACCGCAAATGAACGTGTCCAAGCTGGGACTAGCAAATGACCGACACAGAAAGAATACTGTAGTATTTCGTTCAATTCGTAAGGCACGTGACTTTTTAATTTTTCCGACAAATCTCCAAAATCCGCTAAAGCGAGAAAAGAATATTGCGCGAAAATTGCGTGTGACGCGTGACTTACGAATTGAACTATTGGTGAAGGCGGGAAAATGAATGGAGCGTGGGGTGATGCGTTAAATTGATGTGGGTTAGGGTCCGCTGACATGATAATTTAATTGTCAACTGACTAACAAATAACTGTCAGTCAGTGACTGACAAGCAATTATTTAATTTTTTTGGAAATTTCCATCTGACAATCCTGACAATTCCCACCAACTTCTGAGTGCTATCGTCTACTGGTCAGTCTCCGTTTGAGTTGCAATGAGCACAGGTTCACTGGCACTGCAAATTTGACTATCTGAGTCAGCTGGAATACTCAAGTCCATTATGGATAAGGTCAGGATAAGGTTGCATTGATGCAGCAAATGTGAAGATACAAATATGCTCAGTTGGGCATGTCGAGGTGAATGCCTATATTATCTAGCTACCTGTGAAGATACAAATATGATAGATAGGAATAACTAAGTAAGAGAGAAATAAAAGGGAGAGGGAAGAGAGATGTACCTCAGTCGGGCATGTCAAGGTGAACAACTGAGGTACAAATCCTAGCGACAAGGACTTTATAGGTGATCGGTAGTAATGTAAATCCAGGGGTGAATATAAGTAATCGGTAGGGAGGATATGAGTTGGGGGGAATAATGGTGCTGAAGGGCGCACAAATGCGCCCTGACTGTATGGCCAGCCAAGCCATGTTCAACAGCAAACTCCGGTAATCAACTTCCCAGTGTCCAGTAAATCCTTGTGGGTTCAGCAGTCAGCAGTGCCATGTCTCAGTACGTCCCGAGTTGAATGGGGGAGGATGAACTTCGCGGCCTCGCTATTCTCGGTAACATAAATGCAAAAAACACAAAAAAAACATCCAGAATCATGCACTGCAGGAAGAAATGAGGAGTCATGGTTAAAATACCTTGCTGCAGCCACACTAGAACGAGCGAAAACTGATTTGAGATGGTATTTAGACTTGACTGGAGATTCTTTCAACCAGGAACTGTAAGTATAACAAAACTGTTTAGACACCGTAAAAACCACAACTTGAATTCTGAAAACAAAAACTTGACAAAAACTCACAAATTAATCATTTCTTCTTTCTGTTTGTGCCCCGCCGCTTGCCGGCCACCCCTATTCATTGAATGCCAGTGCACCCTTGGATGACGTTCGTCACGAGTTCGATCACGAGTTTGTGATGAAAACCAACCATCCTCACGTGATCTTGATTCAAATCGGCCCATCTAACAGCCCCGAACACACGACGCTGTCCTGTCCAGAACCCTCGCTGCAGTGTCTGAGCCGCACAAAAGGTAGGCACAGCGAGTTCAGAATCAGCATCCTGCTAAGTCACCTCCTCAGAGATCGCGGCCTATCATGAGCATGGCTGAGCAGGACAGTGCGGAGACCAACTTCGGAGTCTCTTTGATGGAGTTTAAAGAAGCCCAACTCCGCGCAGATGACGCCTTCTTGGAAACCCTGATCGGTCTATGGCCAGATTCTTGTCCACCCCAAGACCACACCGAAGTTGTGTGGACTTTTGCACGGCAATTCATGGCTTGGCGGGACGCCGTAATGGCGAAAACGAGCAATGGTGTTGGTTTAACCAACGAGTCCGCAGAGGACACCGGTTCGTTCATCCCATTCACTTCTACAGAGTTCTGATGTCTCCCCAGTGAAGTCCCTGACGCGGCAGATGACCTGCATCGCCTCTCTGGAGGAACTTTGCGGGGAATGGAGAGCTCAGGCACTGGACATATGGCATGCCCACAAGTCAAATCAACAGGCTTGGGCCCCCAATTCCCTCCAGGCGGCCATCCACCGGAACACCACAACACGGCTGGTCCGGGACGCAAGGATGATATACATCCTGGAGTCACTGATGATTACATGGAGGGATCGTATCCGCGGTCATCGGGGCCGCTCGGATTTGCGAATCTTGAGTGACTGTCGAGTTCCTATAGCTCCACAGTCTTTTGAAGCATTGCTGGAAGCGCGGCCGTCTTCACCAGACCCGCCATCCGCGATACCAGGCACAATGCGCCTCCCAGACTTCGCTATCCAGATGGATTCGATCCCGCCCAGTGTTCTTCAAGATCGGTACATACGTGTCTCCTCTTCGTGCATCCGTATCAACTTCTCAATAACCTTTCAAATTTTAGTCGCAAAATAATCCAAAACGAGTGGACCGAGATTGCACGCCGGGCAGGTGCCACCGGACTCGAATTCGTCAACGACGTCGATGACGAAGAGGTTCCGCCTGGTATTGGGGTGCTCTTCCCATACGTGGAACGGAGCTATCTGTTGTATGTTGTTTCACCCTGCCCTTTAGACCGCCTAAATGATTTGGTGCTTTTCAGCGATATTGGGATTGCTGAACCCAAGGCGCTGCTGGGATGCGACTGCGATAGCAGCAGTCCGGCTTGCAGCGACTTGGGCCAATGTCCTTGCCAGGTTGTACTTGAGAACGGCCCGGCCTACTCGCAGGTCGATAGTTTTGTGTTGCGTTGAAGGAGTTCTGATTTCGGACTATAGGGACTTTTCACCTTCAACAATGAGTCAGAAATTGTGGAGTGCAATAGCGTGATGGAACTCTACACCGGCACTATACCTACCATACTGACCCTCATGCCAGCGTTGCACGTGCCCTGCGAATTGTGCCAATCGTGTGGCCCAGATTCCGCGACAGATCCATGTCCAAATTTTCAAGACAAGAAAGCGCGGATGGGGTGCCAGAGTCCCGGCCAATCTACTCCGGGGGCAAGTGGTCGGAATGTATACTGGGTCAGTTCGACCTGAACTGCCGTTACGATTGACTGATGTGAAGGATTTTTCCAGTCTTCTAATGTTGGTCTATTCTTTGTGCCATGTTGCTTTTTTGACGTTCGCTTGTCTAGTCGACGCGAAGAGGCAGATAAACTGTCCGGTAGCAGAGCGTCATACTGTTTTGATATCGATATCAACGAAGAAATGGATGGAGCCACCCCTGAACATGCGTATAGTGTTGATGCTTATTCATGCGGTAGGACAAAGTTGTCAATAGCCCACGAGATGACCCATTTATTTCCCAGGAAATTGGACCCGGTTCCTGAAGTGCGTTACCACTACTCCACCTTCATGTTTTCATCTGACCTTATGTTCCCAGTCATTCTTGTTGTCCGAATCTGCAGATCATCTCAGTCGTTTACGAAACAATGCCCGAGGCATGTTATCTGCGTGCCACTCTGAGTCCAGCTCTGAATCTTTCATCCAGGATAACACGCCGTACCTGGTGTTCGTTGCGAAACAGGATATTGCAGCATATGTGGAGCTGACCTTCGACTACAATCCGGCGCATCAAGAAGAATGGGATTCCAGAAAATACAAGGAGAAATCTAAATCAAAACAAGACAAGATCAAGAAGGGTAAAACACCTTGCCTGTGTGGAGCAGCTCGTTGTAGAGGATGGTTGCCGGTAGTGGCTTGAAGGTATGTCACAATCAGCTGATCGGTGAGTGGGCTGAATAGCCAGCAGAGGATCCGCATTTCCGCGCACCTCATTGGGAAGGAAGTGTCAGACGGCTGGCACCTCCGCAATTACGGGTCAGCAGGTATAATCGTACAGTCGTACAACGTGATGTAATCCGCTTGTGCACTACGGGCCGTGAACTCGACCTTTTCGGGGTATATCAGAAATGACGATGCGGGGATACTTCCCAGTCTGCCCACATTGGTGTCAGTTCATCGTGTTCAATCTCTTCATCGTTTTTGGCCGCCTGCCAAAATTCCGAGATCGTGGATGTATCTTCCGGATAAACATGAATGAACTTCTGCAGCGGCGGATTAGCGAAGTCCCACATTAAATTAAATCAGCACCTCAAAGTTATGGTTATCGACGGGGCACTCTCACAAGACAGATTAAATCATTTGGATGATTCATGTAGAACTGGTTTCCCAATGTCGAAGTATGGTGTTATGGCTTCAAGCCCACAGCCCGTGTTATCTTAGCCTGCATTTTGCGGAGTGCATAGAACGACGGGACATCTGGTGTTCCACATTCTTTCATGACCCAAATAATTGCCTTCATATGATTGTCTGACAGGCGGAGCCGTGGCAAGCTACCTAGCAAATCCAACATGAACATCTAGCGTGCGTAAACCAAGGGAAGTTATCACTGATCAAGTTGGACCTGCTCACGGGCTTTTGATCCGTGCAGCTGCTATCAAAGTCGCTACGTGTTGCCGACTCTGCTTCTTCCTGTCCCTCGTCATCTGAATCATCAAGACCTGGAAGCATCCTGTTTGAATTATATCCCACTCGCTCGAGACATCATGCACCCATCGCGGCCATCGCTGCAACAGAATCGGTCACTGTACAATCGTTCGTCTGGTCGAACAACTGTGCCATCATTGGAGACATGTCGCCGAATACCATATGATTGTAGTACTCCAGATTTCCGTGCTGTCCTCGGGAATGGTTCCCGCCGGAAACAAGATCTGGTTTCCATCCGAATCGAATATTTCGCCACCGTAGGTTACGGTGTCCTCGAACGGATTTTCTTCGGGAGCCCAAGAAATTGGGTCGTCGTTCAAAAGCTCAGATTCAGTGCCAGAAAATCGGTTGGCCAAGGTCAGAACGGTCGGAGCATGAGTAGGAGGTTCCGCTGATTTTTGAGCACTGGCAATCGGTTCCGCTTGAGATTCCAGTCCATTTTTGTGCCGAGCAGAATGGGATCACTCCAGGCGACACCGATCCGTTTCCAGGCAAATCAACACTTGAATGCAGAGATAAGTATCAAGTGGGCTGTAAACTTAGTTGAATAAATTCATTGCACCCAGGCAGAGCGATGAAGATCAGCCTAGCAAACGTTCCAGAAATGCCTCTCCCAATGGGTCTTCTATTCACAGTGACAACCAAGAGAACCCTGATCCAGATTCTCTCAATAACTTGGACTTGGACTCTGAAACTGATGGAGAAATTGAAATACAGGAGGAGAATGACAGTCGGAAAATCGGAGCAAAAATCTCTAAACATCGAGGACAAGAACTTCGAAAATTGGACAAGGAAAGAGCTGCAAGAGAAGAGAAGTAAAGAGTGTACAGGATGTTCCCAGAATCTTCATCGGAGGAGGACTTGGAGCGAAATATGCTGGAAGCCCTTGAATCAGTCCCACTTGCTTCTATGCGCCGGTTTGCCGTCCGGTCCTCAAGGTTTGCTGATGCATACTTTCACGGGCTAGATGGAGCAGATGCAGCTTGGGCCAACAAAAAATATAGGGGCCACAGAGCTCTTCCTCCTCGATTTCAGGAAGACCTGAGGCAGCGGAAGAGTAGAAGATAGGTGGATTGGTTGGGATTTTTTTTACTTTTGGTCTGGGCTGTCTAAAGTACTGAAAAATACAAATTTGTTTTTTTGTCTCCGAGATTTCGCGCTTTCCCACGTTACTGTCACCCATCAGTCACGTACACGTGACTCGATGGATCTGGATGTCGCATATCTTACTATCATTTTTTATGTCGAAGAATGATCATATATTACCTTTGACACCCCTCGTGCCTCAACAAGCCTTTGGAATGCAGAGGAAACGGTGAAATTGGAGGAGTTTCGGGCATTTCGGCTCTTCGAAATTACGGTCCCCACGGGCGCTTAATGAGCGTCTATTGCATGTTGAACACAAAAATCCCTTGGTCCGTGCCTACCTGGCCATATATTTGTGGTCTAGTATCATTAGTGATGTGTAGGATGTTGAATCATTGAGAAAAGAAAGTTAGTTGGAAGAGATTGAGGCAACGAAAGAAGTTGCATAAAAGTGACGGTGAAGCTGCCAACATCTTAGTGCAACCTCTACCCCGTCCCATAATATTTTTTTCTTTATTTTCAACCATCGCGATTTTCGACATTTTCTGGATCGGTTAGATTCAAAGACCTCCCTCATTTATGCCCACAGGTATCATATATACCACCAAGTTGGTGGTGTTTAACGATTTCTTCGTGTGCGCGTGCCAATTTGGCCCTATATCCAATGTTTGTGTGGTTATTGCCATGCAGATCGATTAAAAGTCCAATCGACCCACCTCCGCGGGTATGGTTAATTGTTTGGAAGAGCTCTACCCTCCTCAGAATTGCTCGCAAGTGCGGGGCGCAAATTACCGAAGGCCAACTTTCTGTGAGCGTGCACATTAAGCGCCCATCAAGCGCCTGTCCGGACGCTTCGGCAGCGTTACCCGATGTGACAAGTGTTACATTTCTTGGCTTCCACCACGACTTCCTCCTGTCCAGAGCTCTTTCCCGGTCGCCTCGCCATACGGCTCGCCACCCATTCTCTTTCAAACTATTATGGGCATCCACAGCCCTCTTTTCAAGCATTTTTATCACACCGATGTCCCGCTACACATCATTTCACCCACCACGCGATCTCTTGCCGCCGTCTTCTTGTATTTCTTCTGGTACGGTCAAATATTGCTGCTATCTTATGGGAACCCTAAAAAGCACTTCTCTACAACTTCTATGCGCTCACTGGGGACCGTAGCCTTCGGAACATCGTCGTTTCCACACAAAGTCGTCTTGAGCATGAAATCTTACGAAGACTCAGGAGAGAGTATGAAAATTGGGTGGATTGTGGCCCCGGGTGTGTCCACAGTACTTGGAATGATCGTTCGAGGCTTACGTTGCATGATTGGCCCCCCATTCGCATCTTGCAAGCAGTTTTATTGCCCCGCGCATCGGCTGCGCTGTGCACCACCTCGTACGTACGTATGTACCTTCCTACATGTATTGGGGTGGGTGGTTTTCATGACCATGGCTCACTGCCCCGCACTGTGGTCGGTTGACGCCGTGCCGGCGCACCCGCTCTTCCCCCATTGCAGCGCCGGTGGGAGTATGATGAACGCGCGCGGCCGTGACGGTACCAGCGATGATGCCGGGCGCCTGCGGTTGGGCACTGTGCGCCGCCGTGGCGTCACTGCTGGTGGGTGCGCAGTGCGAACGAGTGTCACCCCGAAGCGCTGGCAAATGCGGCGGCGCCAAGCGGCGCAAGCGAGCGACTGCTCTTCCGATTCGCATCTCCCGGGGTACTTCGTTTCCGTGGTAGGGCAAGGAGGTGCGGCGCCAGCGCAAAAATGGCAGTGCTAACACCGCCCTGCATTCCCTGCAGCGGGGCGCGATGACGGAGACGAGTGGGGTAGCGTGCAGGGCGCGATGGTGGGGATGGGCACTGGGCAGCGCTACAGTGTAGCCCTGTGCATGGCGCGGCCTCGGATTGGTGGGGCGAGCGGCACGGGCGCCGGTGTGGTGTAGGGGCGCGGCGAGCAGGCGGGCCGACTGCGGTGTGGTGGCCAAGGGGAGGTGTGGCGCGGCCCGCAGGGCGCATGCACACTGGAACCGCAGCGGGGGCAGTACGGGATGTGCCGCCAGCAGAGCAGGGGGAGCGGCGGTGTGCACGATTGGAGCATCGCCGAGGCGCTGCCCGGTGCGACGGCACACGAGGGGATGTATGCACTTCACGGGGGCTGGACGGAGCGTGGACGAGCGCATCGCTCGAGGCGCGGCGCCTAGTCGACACATCACGGCATGCCGCGGGCTGCACGATTGCTCAAAGCCCAGCTCGACCTTGGGCACGGCTGCTGTATGTTTCCGAACCCCAGGTACCAGCGGTAGGCCGAAAAGTAAATTGCGCGCATTTCACCGAAAACAGGACTTTGTCCCCCCGGTTGTTACCATTTTGCTTATTTACGCTCTCCTATGTACTCTCCATATCTCATCCATCTATCATATTTTTTTCAGAATTTTGGTGTGATTTTTGATATAATTTCGTCGTCGTCGTCGGCAACAACGTCGAGGCCATTTGATCGCATTTGATCGCGACATCAAGCCCATTTGATCCCATTTGATGGCGACGCCGAGAGCCTCGTGTCAACTGACGGTGACAGACACTGGCTTGCAAATAAAAGCAGAATCCTACCTGCCATGATATATCAGATCGCCCGCTAACTTAGCGGCTTTGATATATCATGGCTCTACGGAGATTAGAGGTTGGTGATATATCGCACCCCCACACTAATGTGCTTCCTCGTCTTCTATCCTCCTCAATCGCCTAGTTTTTCGAGCCGACATGCCCACTATGGCCCTTCTCAAGTCCGTAGGCAGCTCTGACCTGGCCCTGGATCCCAATTTCGACTACAAGGCGTGGAAGAAGAACCGAAGGTCCTACCGATCCTAGACCTTATGGATCTACGAGAGAGCACAAATGCAATGTGAATGAAAAAGGGTCACCCGAGGAGCCGGGAAACGACGCACCTATACGGAATCCACGCGATATGGGATCATCGGCGCTGCTCTCCACGCGCACAACCGGGCAGTGAAGGGGAGAGAGGAAGAGATTTATTAGCCCTTGAGGAGCACGGTAACGTGGGAAGTTAAGCAGAGTGCGCTGACCCGTTTCCCCTCTCCCCACCACCAAAAGACAAAACATCGCCATGACGGAGAAGACCTGGCTTGCCTGCACATTTGAGTCTGTTGACCCCCGATGCTCCTGGACCATGGCAGCCTGGCCGCCCCGACACGAAGATTCTTTTCCCAGCCTTCTTTCTTGACTTGGCGTATTCAGCACGCAGACGGACCACGATACATCTGAAGCTTCTGTGGAACGCATGACCAGTCGATTCGCGATCCCGCGATGCGCACGATTTCGGGTCGCGCCAATGCGCTTGGGGATTATACCAGACCGCGATGCGGGAGGGGTCCCCACACCTGCGCGATTGCGTATGGTGGACCGCGCCATTTCGCGCTTGTTCGGGTCGCGCCAACGCGCTTGGGGATTATACCAGACCGCGATGCGGGAGGGGTCCCCACACCTGCACGATTGCGTATGGTGGACCGCGCCATTGCGCGCTTGTTCGGGTCGCGCCAACGCGCTTGGGGATTATACCAGACCGCGATGCGAGAGGGGGTCCCCACACCTGCGCGATTGCGTATGGTGGACCACGCCATTGCGCGCTTGTTCGGGTCGCGCCAACGCGCTTGGGGATTATACCAGACCGCGATGCGGGAGGGGTCCCACGCGATGCATATGGCGGACCGTTTCATGATTTGGCCATTGCGTCTGTATTCGGCCATCATGCCTGCACTTGTACTTACCTCGCCCAGAACGACCCAAAATCTGCACCGTCAGGTACCGCCCGCCCGAGCCCCCCTCGCATGCTGCGGCGAGCCCTGGTATCGAGTCTATGTGCGTAGCAACCTAGACAGGCCTAGGCATGCCGTGCTAAATTGATCTAGACGGACGTGCCTGCCGAGGTCCACACAACTCCGCGTAGGCGCCTAGACACCGAAGCCGTCTAGGACCTGGCTGAACGCAGTGTCTAACACAGTCCGCATAGGTTGTCTCTTACCACCCCTCCCCCCGGACTCGCCCGATTTGAATCCAATCGAAGAATCTTTCAGTGCCTGTGCGTGTGTTCTAATTGCATATGTATTATGTCGTGTCTGACTTTCTCTGCAGTAAAGGCCCACCTTTGGCTTCACAATGCCTGTATTAATTCCGTTTTGCAGATTCCGAATGCGGAAAAGATTCAGCGAAAGATCATGGAGATGGGTAAAGATATCGAGGAGAAACTCTCCGTCCTCTTTGCGGCAAGTTGACACTGATTTTTTCTCGGTTCCTGCATCGGCTAATATCAAATCAAAGGACAACGAGTCCAAGTTCGCCCTTTCCCTGGATGCCTGGACATCGAGCAATGGCTATGCGTTCATTGTGATTGTCGCACATTGGATAGATAACGATGGAAAACTTCGTTCGTCAGCCATTCTATTGTTTTGTGCTGAGTGCTAAAATATCGAACCAGAGGAATGTCTCATTGACTTCGCGGAATTGGTCGGTGATCATTCGGGGGGAGACTTTGGCTGCGACTATGTGGAAGACACTTGAAAATATAAACTGCGGCGCAAGGTGCGGCTTTCTGTGTTATCCGTCAGGTCAACCCTGAGCGGTAGTATTAGATTGACCATTTTGTCGAAAGCAAACCCGGGAAATATCACCCGGCCTATGATTGCCTCCTGGAACAAGATATCCTGTTTTGTATTGACCCACCCGAAGTATTTTCTATAAGAATCTGCGCTGTGCATGGCATCTACACTACTGCGTACGCGTGTCGCACTCCTCATAAGAACTATGCGCCGTCCCATCAATATCAGACCTGCTGTCCCCAAGTTCAGCGCCGTGTAACATTTGTGATTTTTTCATGGAAAATAACCCTTATTTTGCCCTTATAATGGTCAGTAGTAATACTAAAAGACAACAAGGGACTGGTCGGCCGCTTCGCGGCCTCATTTATGTGTTTGCAATAAGCAACACAATAGTCAAATCCATGGTGCACTTGAGCTGCATTGAATTGGCCCTGCGGAAGGTCGATGCATGTGCATCAAGAAGCATTCGAAGACTCGGTGCTGAGAGTCAAAGAACGAAATAAATTATCTGAGCCTAGCACGGGCTACTCCCCAGAAGTCGGCTGCTTAATTTGACTGTTCGCATCCTATTTTGTTTTCTTCCTCTCTCTCTGTCTCTCTCTATATACCTGCTGGTACTCGTGGTACATAAAGTGTTGGCGTATGAGTTTTTTGGCATTTCTGGCTTGCCAGAACATATTTCTTGTCAAAATCAAATATGAGGGGCTACACCGCCGTTTGACAGAAATGTTTTAAAAATGTTTGGCAGATGATGTTACTACATGTCAAATCAGCCATCATCAAATGTTCTCGGATACATTGACAAAAGAAAAAAGTGTCAAATCCTCAAGGCCTAGGCGACATTGGGTTTCCATAACGTTGTGACCGATGTTGGTCAGATGTCTGCTGCACATTTTATGGACACATTTAATAACATTACGAGTTTTCAATTTGGCATTCAGCGACGTGGGCTAAACGATAACGAAGTATTGAGATGGAAAAATACAAGTACAGCAGTATGATACACAGCTCGCCCCGTGCCTAAATGCAAGGCACGCCACCGCCACCGTCCACTCCCACCATCAGGCCATTCTCGCAATAGAAGAGAAGTCTGCTCAACTGTCTCATCTGAAGGATTAACCCGTGGGACAGCGGAAGGGCAAAGTAGGTAAGATACACGAGGACGGATGGTACAGGCGAGGGTATGTGGGAAGGGGTTACTGGAATTGGCTACAGCGCATTACTTTCAGTGGCCCCAGCTCATGGGGCGGAGCTGACAGAACAGAGAGACATAACACGGCTTCCGAACCAGCTATCCTGTTCTGCAGCAAGCGAATAAGAGTTCGCTCCACAATATCAGTCTGCGCTGTTCCACATCCGCGATGATGGACCGAGTTAGCCGCGCTATATAGTGGACTGCTTGACAAGGCAACTGAAGGAAACGTCGCGCATCTCGGAAGGCAGAAGAAATTGCGCAGCAATAATTGCACTACGCACAAGTCCCCGCCGACCTTCTCCAGGTCCAAAACGCGATGTTACACTCAAGGACCTCTACAGCATCTGCAATGAGAACGACGTCAAGCTCAAGAAACTGACTGAATTGTTCGAACGTCGTCCTGCCGTTTTTTTCGCCTGCGCAGGGATTTTCAAGCCGTACATACCACCGCGCCGGTAAGTAAACTGGCCACCATGCGTAACAAGCATATTTATCTTTTCATTCACTCAGCACTCTCATTTTCGTCATCTCCCTCTTCGCAACCCAGGGCTTCGACGAGCCGTGCTCCCAGCCCGAATGGATAGAATCTCAGTCCAAGCAGCGTGGCATCCACCGACAATCATTACCGTGAGCTCCAGGCAATGCGGAGGGTAGAGGGAAGGTTAAAGGGCCTGAACTGGTTGCGAATGGAGGTGGAAAAACTGCGTAAGCAAACGCGGAAGGTATCATTAATGATGCTTCGTTGAAACGATATGAATGCTCCTTTTGTGGGAAATTTGAGAATGCAAGTCATATCAAAATGAGATCTGTTGCCGACCTTAATATCTCCCTCCTGAATCGAGCCATTGCAGAACCTCAGGGATATCTCGACAAGCTCAAATTCAATCATTCAAAACTTGTTCTAACCTGCGACTACGTCCGGCCAACCTGTGACTACGGACGCAGTCGCAGGTAGTCAGACGTAGTCGGAGGTAGGCCAACGTAGTCCAACATAGTCTTAGATCCATGCGACTACGGCCGTAGTCAGACCTTCTGACTACATGGGGTCTCAACGCAGTGAGTTCAATGGAAAAGTTGAAGGTGCCACTGAGAACCGGTGGAGAGATTTTAGCAATATTTCCGGCTTTTTTGCGTCCTCAGATTTGCCTCACGGACCATGGCGATCGGTGAGGTATTGAGTGAGGTATGCTGTCAACAAGCCGCCATTTTGAAACGCGTGACCTCCAGGGCTCGGGGCGGGCACGGGATGCTTTCCAAGGCGGCGCATCGATTGACTTGAACAAATTGAATGAGGAGCGGGCTTGGGATGCTTAAAAAGGCCGCGCATGAGTTGAATTGAGAAAATTGTGTTCGGCACATTTTCAAGCATATGGTGCACGTAAAAGTGGCCATTTCTCAATCGTGTCCACGTGTTTCTTGACGTGGGCAAAGTTCTTGCGCGGATCGAGGACTATTCTCAATCAGAAAAGGAAGAGGTAAGCAGCGTAAACATGGTGCAGCGCCACAGTGAGTCTCGGCGTGGCGCACCTAATTTCATCCGGCGTCAAAGTCACGCGGGTGAGAATGCTGCTCACTAGTTGAGAAGAGCCGTGCGCATATTTGATCTCTTTCTGATGCAGAAGTGGAATAGGTGTTCATTTTCTGGTGGAACTATGGACCACCTAGGATAATGTATCCGCCCACAAGCACACAGAAAATTTGACCCCTGGTGAACCATGTTGCGGATTTTTCTCTGCATTTTTGGCTGTGTACATGTTTGATCTCCTTCCGATGCTGGAGTGAATGGGTATTCATTTTCTTGTAGAATTATGATCCACCTAAGATAATGTATTCCCGCTACCTTTAGGTAAGCGTTTCTATAGAGAGCCTGATTTTTCGCAACTTGCAGTAAACGACATTTTTGGTCATTTTCTTTTGCGTCAGCACTGACCTCTCTGATCTCTCCGCCAAAAAACCTGCGGCAACGTTGATGCCCGTCTCAGCCACTTGCAGGGCATCACATTTTCGTCAGCTGATTTTTCGTAACCCCCAAAATCTTCCCCCGATGTCGGACAGCTCCGTCGGATCACCCCAACCATCACCTTTGGTCCCACATTCGGCGACATGTCACAACCTCTTGCTCCCAACTTCCATGATGCTTTCCGCTAGCTTCTGCAATATAATAGCCAAATTGGGCGATGGGATTTCATGCGGCCCACCAGCAACGAAATATGGAAAAATGTTTTCTGAGATGTCTGAGGTGCGCATATAGGCTCTCACAATGTTCTAGGCTGAGGGGGGGTGGGATAATGCTGGCGGAATGTCGAGGAAGTGGGAAAGCCGTGCCAGCGTTGTTGATGGCCAATCACTCCCAATCCGGCCAAAATTCCGCCTCGACCTATCTCACACAGTTCGGAGCCTTCCCCGGATACCAAGCGAGGTCAGCGAAGACGGTGGGGTTGAAGGACAGACAAATGAGGGATGGGCATACAGAGTAAAGGCCGAGGCTGGGCGGGCGCGAGCTTGACGCGCTGGTGAGAGGCGAGATTATAGTACCGAAAATGATCATTAACAGGTATTCCATACTGGGGGAGACACTGACACACACCTTGAAATAATCAGAACCTCAATTTATGCCGGTCTGAGAAGTCCTCCGCTGTGGACGTCGCGTGCAATCAGGCTACATCCTATAGTGCAAGCATTGCCACTGGGGAGCAATCCATGTGTCGCACAGTAGCAAGGTGTCATGCACGAGAAACGGTAAATTAGAAGAGCAAGGGAGCGAGCAGGCGAAACACCAGAATGGTCATGATGGGGGTGGGAGAAAGGCGCATCGGCAGTTGTTTGTGCCATGCGGTTTACGCAAGCAGGCGACAGTCGGCAAGAAGCCTGAATACCGAAGTGCGGAAAACACCTTCCTAATTCGGTGCTTACGTTTGTCTGATGAACCTCGAAACTGCGGCTGGGTAGGAACCTGGTCTTTCGAGCGCTTCCACTCCCGTCCGCATCCTAAGACCCTGTCTCGACTCCAAAGATTTCTAGCGTCCACAAACGGAAAGGAGTACCGGCTATCAAGCCCATCATCACTCAAGGATTTGGGCCAAGCGGCACCCATAACCAAAAATTTATACACGACGTCGATTTTGGGTGCGAAAACAGACTATATACGATTACAGCTCTTTGCAGAACTTTAGGCTCCATTCGGCTGTCGTTGCTTCTGGGTACTTGCCCAAGTCCCCCTGCCAAATGAAAGTGTTCGTTATTTCGGGCGACCCGGTCAATGAGCAGTGTTTTTGGTTTTGGAATAGAGTGCTCCGTGTTTGGCTTTCTGTTTGGCTTTGGAATAGAATGGCTGTGTTTGGCTTTGGAATATCTGTGTTTGGTTTTGAAATAGAGTGCCCTGTGTTTGGCTTTGGAATAGCTGTATTTGGTCTTGGAATAGAGTTTTCTAATAGATGGGTTTGGTTTTGGAATAGAGTGCCCAGTGTTTGGTTTTCCAGTGTTTGGTTTTCCAATAGATGTGTTTGGTTTGGAATAGAGTGCCCCGTGATTGGCTTCCCAATCACTGTGTTTGGTTTTGTAATAGAATGCCCGTGTTTGGCTTTGGAATAGCTATCGGGTTCATCTTTCAATTATTAGAGTGGAAAGTAGTGTTGCCACAGTCAGGTTCTGGACCGCTGGTGGACCTGAACCGAACCCAAACTGGACCAAAAGTCTGGTTCAGTGGTTGTGAGGCTCACTGAACTGAACCGAGGGTCCAGTTTGAAGTGCGACAATCGTTGAACCACCCTGAACCTCGTTGAACCTGAACCGGGCCCTGCCCACCAGGGTGTGGGAGCATAACTTGGACATAAAAAGATGACTTTGGGTGGTTTAGTTTTGTGCAAAATCAATTTTTGTTTGGTATCAAGATCAAAACAGATTTGATTGTTCCAAGAGGTGGTACAACACTGTAGGTATGTGGGAGCACGCACCTTGAAGGCAAATCGAGCTCCGTCTTTGAGATTCTCAGCGTGCGTGCGGTTGTAGTTGATATCTTTCTTGTTGTGACCGCTCTTGAACCCATACATGATCTCTGCGAGGGGCCGGACCTTAGTCTTGAGCTCGCCGTGACACTGAGCACCACGGTTCGCGATCTAAGAATAATCAGGTAATACTCAAACCCAGCAGGAGTAGCATACCAGCTTATAAATGACCGGCGTCAAGAGACGCCGCTCGCCCAACTCCTCGCACGTTTCATCCCAGGCGCGATGAACGAGCACAGGTTCGGTCGTGTCGTGTGGTCGGTAAAAAACTGTGTGGCGCTCCCCTTCTCTGCCCTTCTCCACTGTATATCTCTCCACCGTATATCACACCAGATTTGTATAGGTTCAAAGCGCGTAGTACAAGTAGAATAGACTGCAATGCATGCACAGATATCTCATGTTTCTTCTGCCAAATTGTGAAAGCAGCGACAAAAAAATGAAGACTCCTGCGGGCGACCCATCTTATGGAGCAGGAATTAGCAGTGGGTTGAAGGCAAAGAAAGAGACGTCCTCATCTCGCAGATCATCAAAATGTGCTCCTCCTCCTCCTTGTGCTCCCGCTGCTGCCGTTCCTACTTCGACAGCTACTCCCATAGTGCCAGCATATCATCAAGAACAATATTCCCTTCCATGTGCTCTCCCTCCACCACCACTCCAGCTTGCTGGTCCCTCTCAGCATCAGTACATCCTGCCGCACACCCCATTTACCTATTCTTATTTACCTCCATATCCCTTGCATGGAACGTACTCTCAGACTGGACATAGGTATTGATAGCTTTGTTTTCCCTCTGAAATTCATCACTTCTTCCAATTCTGGGTGTCGGACTGTACTTACAACTGAGTTCTATATTTTTTGTCTATCTTGATTGTTTCTACTTCGCACACTAAGGAAAAATTCATGAAGTATAATGTATGCCTTCACGATCTGAACTTTGTATAGTGGCCCCGATTCGCAGGAAATGGAACGAAAAAAAAGTGTATAGCACCTATCGGCATGCGGCGGCATTGTTTGATCTGCCGAATATGCCGAACACTGCCCCCGCACTGCCCCCCATCAAATTCCCCGATTTAGGTGGCCAGGGCCTCCAGGACCTATTTAGAAGCAGTTTTTTTTTTCAAGACCTCAAAAAAGTGAAACACTGCGGGAAAAAATGAGATCTTGTGTCAATTGCATTCTTTTGGTGAGTTTCATGGCCCAAAAAATCAGAAATAAATCCTAAAATTTTTCTTCCGTGCGTACGGCACGTGTTGGGGAGTGTAAAGTAGGAGAGAAAATGGGTCAATCTGTGCGAATGTGGGGAGACTTATATACACCCTGCGGCCGGAGACGGCTCCTACCGAGCGGAACCCGGCCGGGCCACTTATTTAGATCATAATGCATTGTTCACTGTTGCTACAACATGGCACATTGCATTCATGCTATTCCCAACTTGATTCCGACCTATTCCGAGCTCGAGTCGTCCCGCGAGCCCATGATATATGTCGCGGTGTACAGCATACAATGTGACCAGACGAGACGTGTCTACATCTTTTCGTCTCCCAGGATGTCTCCCACACACGACAATCCGAATCCCTCCCTCATCCTCAAAAACAGTCGCGTTCGCATTCCCTCCAGTAGACTCTCAGACCCCAAGAATAGCGAACCATTGGATGTGTCCCATCAGGCCGCCGTCGCGAAAACAAGTGAGCATCATCCAGTTATATTTTTGACGCGTCTACCGCATGTTCTCACGTCATGTCGCGCCCCAGTTTCTGCGCTCGTGGAACTCATTGACCAAATTGAGGTTCAGGCCGCGGCTCTGCCGGAGTCCAGGCACCAAGGAGAACCGGGACTACCTTGCGGTCATGTCGTCCTCTGTGTCGAGCGAGAGGGCTGTCACCTGCTCAACTTAGCTGAATCCAAAACATGTTTTTTTTTCGTGACCTAGATTAAGTAATCTTGGTTAATACAACTACTACTGGCTTGTTGACGGAAACGTTAGGCCGAGGTGACCCAATATTCCAACTTTAGCAACTCAAGCCTCAGGTTACGTGGATTAATCCACCATTTAATCCAGTCGTTTAACTGATTCATTGACCGTTCAATCTGGTGGCTTAGACAGATTAATCCAAGATCAATATGCTGCAAGTCCGAGCCCCCTGCCGCCAGCATTCATCTGACGAGTTAAATCTAGTCCGGCAAGATGTAAGACGGTAAGTGTCTTGGTCCGTATTCAGGGTAAATACTCCACTGATTAAACAGACAAAGAGAACCGTGAACTCATCCAACGTTTCTAATGAGCGAGCTTCATGTTGAATGGCACATGAAATCACCAGGATTGATGAGGACCGGAAAAATAAGTGGGTGAGGTGTCAATTGGGACATAATCCGGTGGCATATGTTATGCTGTGATTCACCTAAGTACGGTTGAACTTGCACGATCAATCTGAAGCATGGTACTTCAGCTCAAAACAATCCAATTGGAATCAAGATTTTACTTGGTGTCCAGTTGTGTTCACCCAGAGGTGTGGCCTTAGAAATGTGTCTATGAGAGCAAGGAATATACTGCCCACATCCTCTTTATTGATCTGTCATTACATTTTGCAACTTGACAATGTTTGAACCCTTAACCAGTGGAAGTGCACAGATGACCAGGATAGCGGCAGGGGGACCGACAACATACCGACAAGCATGTATGCTCGAAACATCGCACCATCCGACACACAAACTCTCCAGACCCATACCAAAAGCACACACGGATTGACGTCACATCAAGAGCCGCGTCTCAGATGGCATGGACCTTAAGAAGCCTGCGACGGACCTGGTTCTGAAGGAGGGGCGGGAATTCTGATTGCAGGCCTCGATAAGAGGCGTGCGACGGAACTGATACTGGAACAGTTGTCAGATGACCAGGATAGCGGCAGGGGGACCAACAACATACCCACAAGCATGTATGCTCGAAACATCGCACCATCCGACACACAAACTCTCCAGACCCATGGTGATGGTCCGTTCCCCGCCATTTGAGAGGGTATGACCATAGAAAATAACACAAACTAGGGTCTTGTATCCACAAGAGTTATAAACCGGTTTTTAATTCTCGTTTATACTGTGGTATTTCGTTCAATTCGTAAGTCACGCGTCACACCTGATTTTCGAAAACCCTGGCGATAATTTTTTCTCAATTTTAGCGAATTTTGGAGATTTGTCGGAAATTTTAAAGTCACGTGCCTTACGAATTGAACAAAATAGGACAGTAAACCATCGGCCAAATCACTGAAAAACCATGTTTTTCTGCCTCCCTGTCAAAAATTTTCTTCACTGCAGCACTCATGGCCTATGTGCGACCGGATTGGGTTCGAGTGTGGATCTCGGGACCGTTCAGTAAGCCACTCTCTAAGAATCGGTAAATGGATCCCCAAAAACCGCTCATCTCGGCAATTACACGGTCCACCTGTTGTAGTAAAACAAATCATACACACCGCGCAAGTAGACCCATGGGAGAAGCAGCTCCATTCTCGGTTGCATCGAGCTCGTGTGTGACGGCCGCTAGCTCAAGGCAAGATATACGACTAAAACTCACACATCACATAATAATAGATCATATATGTAAACTTTCGTATCCAAAATCACACAAATGTGACATGATGTTGGGCAATTAACAGAAAGAAAAAGTCAGCCCAAAAAGGCAGTCACACTGAGTCACGTGGGGTAGTTGCTCATGAGTGAGCCTCATCTTACAGTATGGCGGTCTGGCGAGTCTGGCCGTCATACAAGCCAGACACATCAGACACAGCCAGACGATGCCATGCCCGCCAGAGAAATTCGGTTTTGCTGATGTCGTATATTTTCAGAGCATCAAACGCCAGCTTTGCAAGCGCGGGAGTGATCTCCCTGCGTGCCAAAACCTCAGCGAAAAATGCGACTGGATCCGTGAATTGTCCTTGGTGCTCGCGCATTTGGCGCCATCTGCCAAATCAGCAACTGATTATCCCAGCCGCTTCGCCGATCGTGATAAGCGCAGCCACGTGCAGGCGAACGCGGTTGGTCACGAGTCTAGTGCTCGGGCTGAGGTGGAGATCAACGTATCGGTACAGGCTGTTCGCATTATCGAAAGGTTACTGGCCCATGAATCCCTCCACAAAAACCTCCAGTTTGTTCAAATACAACTATTCTTTCAAATTGTTCTCACAATATGGCCTGAGATTGTTCGACCGGACCAACCTGTACCTACTTCTCTACCACCTTTGGTCACTGATTTCCTCGCTGCTGCTCTCACATTAATCTGGTTCTCTTTACGCTTCGCCGGGGTGTTCTTTCTATTTTTTCCAAATCTCTGTACTGTCGCTGTAAGTCTTTTTTTTCTTCAAACACTTCAATTACATCCATCTAAACGCCCCTAGCATGCCACACTCGTTATTACAACAATTACTTTGTTCGCGACGCAGCGGACCCTGCTACCCAACGCATCTATTATTCCTCAGATGTTCCCGAATTCATTCACGTCGCAGAGTCAACATATGTTGAGCCTGCACTTTGCCATTTTTTTTACGGTTCAAATGGCCTTGGAACAGTAAGTCTTCCTGGTCCGCGTATCGAACCACATTAATCCTTTAATCTAGTCCGACTTGTCTAGGCATCTCGCATGTCTACAACCTCTCCGCACTCGGTCATCCGGATCTTCCCAACACCTCGAAACTGGGCCACGACCTGACAGGCGAGATCGTCCTTGACTCCTTTATTATTCACAAGAGCGCGGTGGGGTGCTTCGCACCCCACCACTTCGGTTGAATATCGGAGGATGCCGGAGGATTGATGCCGGAGTTTAAATTGGCTTCGGACGGACAGACACACGTAATTTTAATAAAGGGGTGATGCCCGGCATCAAGGTTGCCGCCAGTGTGAGGATTGCACAGCCAAGGAAAACGAAGGAAACAAAAAGGCAGTGGTGGGATTCTGACTGGGTTGGAGCGAGCTGGGACTGGTCTTTTATGTTCTCAGCAGCGCTCTGGGCCGCAGCTGCCGTCCTGCGGCAGTGGGGATTTCGGGTAAATTTCGGCAACTGTTGTTGAAATTAACTTAACAGATTCCAAGGCTGTGTGATGGAGTTACATCACAGATCATTTGACGTTGAGCAGAGGGTACAAAATGGCAGTACAAAGCATGTGATCCAAAATGCCATTCAGTGGCATACAAGCTGATCGTCAAAGACGGAGCAATGGGACCCATCAGCGTTTGGCGTGCGGGAGGGGCACGGCGGCACTTACAAGCTGATCGTCAAAGACGGAGCAATGGGATCCGTCAGCGTTCGGCGTGCGGGAGGGGCACGGCGGCACTTACAGGCTGATCATCAAAGACAGAGCAACGGGATATGTCAGCGTTCGGCATGCGGGAGGGGCACGGCGGCACTTACAAGCTGATCGTCAAAGACGGAGTTGCGAACAGTTCAAACAATATGGGTCACATACTCAAATGATTGAACTGTACACTGTGCAGGCATCCATAAAAAACAGCTACTACCCAATTGTTGAACTGTTTGTGGATGTACGAGTTGACCGAAGTTAATTTCCGTCTTCCCTGCAATCACAACACACCGCCGTGTGGCGAGACAAGGTCCCCGAAAGCACTGACACATGTCAATTGGACCCGGCAACCCGTCGACGGCCGGGGACGGGTGTTGCCGTTGACGGGTCTACCCGTCCCGTACCCGAAGCGATATATTATCGCTTGTCGGACGGGTCCCGTCCCCGTCAGACGGGAATTTCACTGGCTATCCTCCCAGCACGACCCCGTCAAAATCCAGCTTGAAATGATTGCACAGTGGCCAAAATACTGTTTTGGTGCAAAATCTCGGTACATTGTTTGGTGATGGCCTGCATTTGGTTAGATTGGCATGGAGAGCCCTGAGCTCCTTTTCAAAAGCACCAGGGCCGTCAAAATAAATCTGAAGAGACAGTCTGAACCGGAATTTCGCTGGCTATCCTCCCAGCACGACCCCGTCAAAATCCAGCTTGAAATGATTGCACAGTGGCCAAAATACTGTTTTGGTGCAAAACCTCGGCACATTGTTTGGTGATGGCCTGTATTTGTTTGGATTGGCATGAGGCACCGTAATTTTCTGTTGAGGCATGGGCAAGCTGTGCATTTAAAAAAGTGCAATTTTGCGTTGAAATAGCCTCTATATCCGGGTTTGATCCGAGCCAGGCCATCAAACTTTGCATTCAATTGATGGCACAATCCCAATTTAGACATTTTGTTCATTTGAATGGTCCCGTCTCACACTGTTTGCCCAATAGCTTGGCAATGGCTGCACCAATTGCCATGATCCTATAGGCATTTCGACTCAGAATTGCTGTGGCTATCCAATGCACCAGGCACCGTAATTTTCTGCTCAGGCAAGGGCAAGCTGTGCCTTTAAAAAGTTCAATTTTGCGTTCAGTTAAACGGTCCCATCTTGCACCGTTTACCTGATCGCTTGGCAACGGTTACACCAATTGCCATGATCCTACAGGCATTTCGACTCAGAATTGCTGTGGCTATCCAATGCACCAACTCGCTCGAACTTTGGATATATTTTTGACGTCAAATAACAGACCGGGATCACTTTACAGCCACCTTATCACCAATTCCACCTACGAAGCGTCTCCTTTGGAGTTGATCGGATTCTCACCCAATTCGTCTCTCACGTCTTCCAACGTCGATGATATGTTTGACTTTCTCCGAGACAAGAGCTGTGCGTCAACGTCATGGTGTTGGACGTCAAATAGCGCTGAAGAGCAGCAGCGTCAACTTTCATCAGAGTCTTCCATACTCTGGCTTGGATGCCCAGACATTGGGGACAAGATGTTTAGCAGAAGCAATATATCCCCATCTCACCTGCTCGATGATAATCTTCCACTGGGGAACAATCCATCGATGATCGATGTCGGTCAACCTCCCGGATCGCTGTTCTGTCCGTGTCACGGGGAGCGTTTTATTGACATCGGGAAGGTGTCGATGACGGGTGTCGATGACGGTTAGCGCGAGTTTGGACGTTAATGTTCTGTCGCCGACTCGCTGATATATATGCCCCGTAGACGGACGGTCCTGCGTCACATACGGCCAACACTCTTGGGAGGAGTGAAACGAGCGAGACGCCTCTCGTTGCATTGCACAAGCTCTGGCATGAGAAGGACGGTGTGATTGCAGAAAGTAAGCAGATGTGGCCCGATACACAGCATTCAATCTTGATGCTTAAAGGTACATATATGCATGGCTCCTTCCTGTTTCGTATATAATACTTATTGGTTTGAAGGTTTTTCGCCTCCAATCACTGCAGCCTCAATGCGAAAGTTCTTACTAGACTCTCTTGAGAACTATGGCCCATTACGTTGTCTTTGATTTATGACTCATGAATGCATTGTGTATGTACGTACTGTAGTCCTGGTATGCCTAGGCAAACGCGAATTGAAGATAAAGTGCGAAAGTTTTGAATACTCCAAACACGCTCGCGGCGGCGGTAGCGTGGGGTGGGAACGGGGAGGGCGCGCACAGGACGAAGCACCTCGGCGCCGAGCACGAGCACACCGTCTTCGAGTCGGAGGTCGTGGGCGCCATCCTTGCGCTGGACATCATCAAGGGCACACCGTGTCTTACGGAAGTCGACATCTTCACCGACTGCCAACCCGCTATCATCGCCCTCGCCGCGCCGCGCCCCCAGCCCAGACAGCACCTCCTCGCGCTCTTCCGCACCCTCCATCGCCGCCTCCTTCGCGCCCGCCCGACCCTCTCAAGGTCCGCATCCACTGAGGTTGTATTGAATGAGGTTCGTGCCAGGTGCATTTTAAAGACGGTCCAGCTACCATGTTCTCCCCAATCAAAGAAATACTGAAGGAATTCGAAAATCAGCGGGAAACAGTGTCTCCCCAGTGAGTTCTGCATCACTTTACCCTTTATTGCTGAACCTTTAGGCCCAGTGAGAATCCCGTCGAGGGAGATCGAGCCAAATTGAGAAATCGAGTCAAATCGAGACAGATAGAGACAACACTCAGTTTGTCATGCATAGTTTTGTAATGATTTCAAAATATCGATGAATGAATACATACTGCGATAGTGAAAATTCAAATCCAACGCAGGTACCCAAATTTTCGACTCAATTCGACTCACATCAGCAGGCGTACCGCCACCTGTCAAAAACTTTGCTTGTCGAACGCGTGCGTCGCCGACCAGGAAATACTTGCTGGAACCTTTTTGCCTTGCTGCCTTTTCGAAATGGCTTCTCCTGACTCTGCCGAAGAGTTTCACTGTGACTGTGCCCAATTCTGCAAATCTGTCCGCCAGGCCGTTTCTCGTTCGACATGGTATAGACATGTGCCAGACCGCAATCTCTTGCGCACCTTCGACGACCACGCCGCCTCATTCGGCCTTTCCGTTGACAATGATCTCGGTCCCGCAATTGCAGATCTATCATCTCCAAAGAAGCGCCGCAACAACGGAGGCGCGTCGTCTCGAAAGAGGCGCTGGCTGGCTAGTCCTGCAAATTCAGATCCCGCGCCGAGCTCGCAGTACTCGCAAAAGCGATGGCTTTGCTACGATGCAGTTTTCCGACGACGGTCCTCAACTCACAGTCGGAGACTCTGATGGATTTGGAAAGTCCTTGGTGCGTTATCCCAATTCTCGCGAGACGATTAGTTGAGCTCTGCCCCAGCCCGAGGAGGAAGATAGGAAACGGAAATGAAGGGCTATGGTGGCACAGACAACCATCGAAAGTCGGCGGCGCACGGCGAGGTGGATATATGCGCCCAAAAGTCAAAAGAAAGGTGGGAAGGTGAATATGCGCGCCAAATGGGAGCCGAGGACGGGGAGGGACAATGGGCCCGAAAATGGAAGAAATAGGCACCAAAAAAAGCACGATATATGCGCGAGAACGACTCTTGCCCAGGATTCCAAGTGAAGCTGAAGCAACGGGAGTGGACATTCTCTGTCTGGAATGCCTTCGATTCACTGGACAGTGACAATGCCGGGGTTTTCTACACAAGCAACGGCCATGAAAACTTTAGCATTCGCATTGTACAGGTGACGCACCTTTGTCGACAGCAAACAAGATGGCTTCCACAGGAATGCTGCGGTAGTTGAATTTGCCGCAGTGACGCTGGTTGGGGAGAACGATGTGGATATTTCCTGGAAGCCAAATGAGTGAATAACGTACATAGAAGCGAAGCAGTTCCAAACAAGCTTGTGCGCCCCAGCCACGGAACTTGACCATCCGGGATATCGATATTCTTAATCTACGACCTTTAAAACCTCATCTCAGAATCTGGTTCACCCTGGGCCTCTCGAGCTCGTGTGCACATGAAATATTGATCTGTGTGCCTAACAGTGGCAAATGATGTTAAGAGACTTGAATAGCACAGGCTCTACAGGAGGTCTTGAGCCAGTTCCCTTTGTGCAATCGACTTCATAGGATGTAGTTTTATGTCCCAAAATCCAGAGCTCGTAATGTGGCCCGAAGTGGTGGAACAATCAATACACTGTTTCGCTTCTATGTTCTTCCCGGTTTCCGACTGTATTTGCTGTAATCAATTTTGGAGTGGAAATCCAGCTTCTCACTCTGTCTCGCCAGGTACCCAACTACGCTTTTCTTAATATTCATTTCTTAGCTCTTGTCACAGCCTGTCGCGCCTCGGATCAGCGTCGCGAAACTTTTGGGAGGGTAATAATATCTGGTGATGCGGATGGCGGGTTCGGAGACCCGCCTCAACCTCTTCGCGTGGTCGGCTTGTTGCGCGACGTGGATACCTACTGGTCCGCCATATTTTTGATGGTTGATCGTGTGCTCGAGCAGTATTTGGCACGTCTTTTTCCAAGTTTTCCCCGAATCTTTCGACAGACGTATTCTATTGATAAATTAGCAGGACGAGATATCATGGCATCGACTCAGGCCCGTGACATTGAGAGCTTTGCACGACATTCGACTCTTTCTCCGGATTCTGCGTGCAGTTCAAGAAATAGTATCTGGCGAGAAGACCCCAACGGCGCATGAAATGTGCCAAAACAGGCTTCAGACCTCTGGCACCGATCCGCGGTGAGCTTTTGGCTGGCAATGAAACAGTCTTCCGGAGCGCCCGTTGGACTCTGGACGTCTTCCGTCCTGGACGCAAGTTGTAGAGTCTCCATGCATAACAGGCCGGTACTTCGCCAGCGATTGGTTGGAACTTCACCACGGCAGTGCTGAGCGAGAAACAAAGCAAGCTGTGCTACAGCTCTCTGCGAAAATATCCTCTCTGTGCTCCAAACTCCCTCATTTCACGGCTGCCTAAGTACGCTTGAAACCACAAGCGGACGCTCTTGCGTTCACTGAACATCTCCTTCAAGCACAACGCTTCACCAGACAACGACTCAGTAACTACTTATATCGGTGGTGCGGCACCTGAAAACCTCGAAGCCTAGCCCAAGCTTATCCTCATT